>PVIJ01002618.1:0-155610 GCA_004024925.1 Scalopus aquaticus | reverse complement strand
CATCTGGTCCTGGGCTTTTGTTTTTGGGGAGGTTTTTAATTACTGTTTCAATTTCACTACTTGTGATTGGTCTGTTTAGGTGTTCTATATCTTCTTTGTCTAGTTTTGGGTGATTGTATAGTTTTAGGAATGTGTCCATATCCTCTAGGTTGTTATACTTGTTTCCGTATAGCTGTTTATAGTAATCTCTGATTATTTTATTTTTGCTGTATCCGTTGTGATTTCTCCTTTTTCATTTATGATCCTATTTATTTGTGTTTTCTCTCGTTTTTTCTTTGTAAGCCTGGCTAGTGGTTTGTCTATTTTGTTTATTTTTTCAAAGAACCAGATTTTGGTCTCGTTAATTTTCTGGATTTTTTTTTTATTTCCATTTCATTTAGCTCTGCTTTGATTTTTATTATTCCCTTTCTCAAACTGTCTTTTGGGTTTTTTTGTTGTTCATTTTCTAGTTCTTTGAGATCACACCCTGACTTACGTCCCAAGAGCAGTAAGAGGAAAATTTCACCAAAGGAAAGCAGACCTTGTCATGCAGAACCAGCGTGGGAGACACAAAAGGAGGCCCACAGGGCTCACCCAGGTCCACTGAGTGCAGACCCCTCCTGAGAGGGCCAGCAGGCAGCACACATAAGACAGTCTGAGAAGGGTCAAGCCCTCTCAAGGAAGGACCTTCTGTTCCTCAGAGTCATCAAAAGCGAGCCTCCCCTCAGGAAAGCCTGGCTGACTGCCTGGCAAGGTGCTAAACTGAATAAATCCACGCTGTGTGACATCACTTCCAGAAGAGCTTTTTCAACTCTAACATCCAGCCCTGCACTCTGGAGCAGAAGAGGTGATCTCATGCACGATTCACACGGCTCAACTCCATTCGGTTGTCAGACCTGCTCCTGCAGCCTTCTGCGGTTTACAAAAAGCTTCCCACCTACATCAATTCACTTGATGTTGTGGCCGGGGCTCGAGAGCCACATCATGCCCCGTTGCTTGCTACATCGAGCCACATGGCCACAGGAAGTCAGTGAGACAAACCAAAAGTCAAAAGGCATTCAATGCAACTGCGCACATGTCAGTGGCCCCCAGGGGCCCACTGCTGGCTAGCTGGCCACAGGGACCCAAAAGAAGTGCACCCACCTCAGTGTGCCCACCCCTGAAGCCCATTTGAATGCCAGTCTTCATGCCAAAGCTCAGAGACCTGGCACATTGCAGGGGGCCAGACACATATAGTTGCCCAACTCCCATTGGGAAACCTGGACCTAGACCTGTGGCTGGCATTTCAGGGAGAATAAGAGACCAGGACACAGCAGGGAGGACCCAGGAAGTCTGGATATCACTGACTGTGCTTAACTGAGAGTGGCCCTCACAGCCTGATTCAGAAAAAGGTCCTACTAAGCTTTGGCAGGAGAATCTCAGCTTTGGCAGAACCAGATCCCATCAGAGCCAGGAAGGTCCTGCAGCGTGGCTGGGCACTTGGGGCAGACCGACCTACTTTCATATTGCCCTCCTCTAGGATGAGAAATGACTCTTAGAACTGACTTCCTGGAGCTTCTACCTAGAAATGCCAGCTCTGTCTTCTGAAATCACATGACAAAATCTCCAGGTAGCACTGTGTGGGGGTAAACCATTCATAAATTATGACCTTGGAAGCAGAAAGATCCATGCCAAATCTCGGGTAGAAGATCTTGGGTCAATCATTTAATCTGAGCCTGTTTCCTCCCTTCAAAAATAGAGATGATAGGCCTCCCTGGTGGCGCAACAGGTTAAGCGCAGCACTGTGGAGCTGTCGGCGGCTGTGGCGCGAGTTCGATGCCCCGCCGGGGAGATTCCCACATGGTGGACAGACCTCTCCTGCCTCGCCCACTGCTCCCCTCAGCAGTGTATTTCCCTCGATCTGCCTGTTCTGCTCCCCACTGTGTCTCTGGTGAACCCTCACACCGCCCCACCCCTCTGGCCTGCACCCCAGGTTGTATGCATAAATAAATAAATCTTTAAAAAAATAGAGATGACAACATCCTCCCCTCTTTGGGTTGTGAGATTTAAATGGGATGGTACACGTGAGATCCCTAGCACAGTACTTGGCCCACAGGAAGGGGTGCAATAAATGGTAATAAATTGACAGTACGTTGAGGACTCAAAGACTGCCTTCCTGATGGCCCTGCACCTTTGTGTTTCCTTGCTAGCCAGTCCCAGTTCCTCACTGCATGATTTACATGATTTCAAGTTTTCCAGAACCCCTAGCTGCTGTCAACAAGCAGCTGTGGCACAATGGAAGACCTTAGCAAGGGGACAGAATCTGGGTTAGAATTCAGTCTCCCTAAAGAGATGCTGGAGGGGACTGTTCAATCTCCACATTGTACTGAACACCTACAAGGAGCCAGGCATCAGCTGAGCCCTGCAGTCACCGGTGAACAGGATATGATCCCTCCCTCCAAGGGTTTAGAGCTTAGTCTACTCTACAAATTAACAGTCATTAGGCGACCTAGCTACCCAGCCCGCTAGCTTTGGGTAACGCTCCAGAGCAGCCCCCCTCTCCTTTCGCTCTGAAAGGGAAAACACCTCCTGGGGTGGGGAGGATAGAGATGGCCACTTGCTTATTCCAATGGCTTCTTTTCCTTCTCTTCTTGGAAGGCAGCAAGCTCCTTGCTGCCCGAGGAACTTAGGCAGTTCCTTCCACCACTTGGGTGAGGGATCTCCTTGGGTTATGCTTAGTACAAGAGTACCAGGAACAGGGGCCACCCAAGATTAAAACCCAGCTTACGCTTACTCACCAGCAACACGCTAGGGCTGCCTCTGCCCAGAGCAACCATCTTTTTCTAGTTTACCTAAAGGTGTCACATGTGTCAACTTGTAGCCCTGGCTAGGGACAGGGTCATATGAGACAAACATGGCTACTTCAGTCTCAGCCTTCAGCTATCAGCTTAGAAACCTTTTTCAGGGAAGTCTTGATCTGCCACCCCAAAATAACTCATCCTCCCTACCCCCTTCATTTTCGCCCAATACCCTCTTCTCTCCTTCCTAGTGTCTGCTACATATTGATTGAGCATACTCTGTCTCCCGACAACTCTGTGGGTTCCATGTTTAGCTGTGTACCCAGGACCAAGCGTGGGGCCTGGCATGACAAAACTCAACCCACATTTGAGCTTCATGGAGGTCTACGTTTCAGATTGGCCAGTTCTCTCCAGGACCGAGTCTTTGCCAGTTGACGCCTTCATCAGACATACAGCAAGAAGTGAGGGGCAAAGCCATCATAAAGGCCACCCAGAGCCCCAAGAAGACTTGATCCGACTGCATCACAGCAGGCAGGATGCCCCCACAAACGGAACCTGCACCAGCCTCAGCAGCCTCCAGTAAACAGCTGCAGGGCTGCAGGACACAAGACAGAGCCTGCAGTCGGAAGACTGTGTGTCTCCGTCTCTAAGCACACACACCCCATGCCCCTTTGGATAAATACAGACATCACATATGCATTCCCACCCAAGACTGCGCCATGCCCCACTTGAGAATCACTGGAATATCAGGCAAGAATTCTGTCAAGACCTCACTTCCAACTGTCAACATTTTAAAAACAATATATTTTCCAAGCCTAAAATGTGATGACGATACTGAATACACTTTCTCCAACTTCATATTCCCCCAACCCCAGTAATTCTGGCTGCCTTCCACTGCCCGCCCCCCCCAACTTCCACTCACAGACAAGAATAGAACACAAAGGGCCCACCGCAAAGAGTAGAAATGTCCTGAGTCAATACAGAAGGCGTGCGGGAGGCAGTATTGGGGCATATTTCTAGCACTCTCAGAATAGAATGGCAACATGATCTAAGTGGAAAGAGCCTCGGATGGAAAGGCCAGCGATTAGGCTATCATTTCTAGTTCTGAAGCTCTTTTGTCAGGATAATGTCCAATTAAGTTCCTAAGACTAGAACATTTTCCCAGCTGTGAGACGGGTCACTGGTATGGAAAGTCCACAGCAAAAAAAAAAAAAAAAAAAGTCCACAGCAGAGAGGATTACTAACTTTTCATCGCTTGAGACATGGAGACAAGAGAAATAAAGTCCAGCTCTGAGAAGCACTTGGACAACGCGAGGTTTCCTTGTCTGGGCTAGCTGGTAGTGACAAGAGGCCAATTCGGGGAAAGAACTTGGGTTTAAGCAGGCTGTGAGACCTCTGGGCCCGGGCAACTCTCCTTCCAGTAGGAGGCAGACACACAGTCTTGGTGAGGAGATGTGTGTGGTGGTCAGATGGAGACAAGTTCAAGTCTCGCTCTGCCACTGACTGCACCGGTGATATCAGGTAAGTGACATAACCCTCGGAGCCTCAATTTCCCTCTACTATGAGAGGAGGACAACATGACTTGCCTCACTGGGTTATTACAAGGATTACACCAGAGAATAGATGTAAAATTTTAGCTCCTCTGGAAAGTAAGTGAACATAGAAGGCATTTCTAAGCACTAGCTTTATTCTTTTTATGATGATAATTGTTTCCCAATAGGAATGCAGGCAGCTGGAATGGCAGCCCAGAGGCACCTGGCAAGCCCCTCTTTCATTTCCTATTTATTGTCACAGATGACATGACCTCTGTGATTGAGGACAAGAACAGCTGGGCAGACCAGCAAAATGTACAGCTGCTGTATTTTGGGAAAAGTAATACTCCAAGGGGCCCCAAGTTTGGAAAGGAGCTGGCAGAAGAATAAAAAGTTCAGCTTGGGGGTGGCATGAGGGGGAGGCGGGGAAGGGAGACAGGGGCAAAAAGTTCTGTAGGAGGAAAATGGAAGGAAAATCCAAAGGGGCTGGGGGAGGAAAAAGCACCATGGGAAAGACGCAAACCAAAGGCACCCATACACAGGAATCAGTTTCCAGGAGAGAGGAAGTTGCAGATGAGCCAGAGGGAAGCCAGAAGGAACAGACAGTGGGCAGCAGGGAGAGCTCGGTCACATCCTGAGGGAGGCAGCCGGGAGAAGGAAGCAGGCTACCGCATGCTGCTAGATGGAGAAAGGTCAGCAAAGAACAGGAAGGAGCCAGGGGCTCTCCCCCTGGTTAACCTTGAGTCCCCTCCTCAAGCCCTCTGTTCCTGCCACTCCACACACCCCAGGAATCACCAGGATTCCGGCTACTGCCACCATCTACTGTCCCCATCTGGGTCCTCTTCTCTGGGTTGGTGGCAAAACAGGATGCAGATTTCATCATTTCCCTTTTTCCTGGGAACTTTGACTACAAGTGCTCCATGAATTTCTCTTTGGGGACCAAGGTCAAGGAGGACCAGATGAGAATGCTAAGGGGAAGGAATGACCTACCTTCCAGCTCCACCCTGAAATGTACATGGGTGAGCCTGCCCACCATTGCCCCCTCCCCCAACTCCCTCTTCTCTTTTTCTTAGCGGGAGGGCTCAGCCCACTGGGCTCTGCATAAGCAACCTTCAGGGGAATACTGGCAGTTGGGGGTGGGGAGTAAACAAATTCTAGACCTAATCACTCATCCAGGCACCCCCAGAGTCAATGCAGGTGCTCTTCCCAACATTTCCCCAGTCAGCAGCAATGGCCTCACCCAGGAGCCTGGTGTGGCTGTGGGGAGAGCCAGGAAGGAAGGCTCCCTGACCTGGCAGAGGGGCACCATGCAGGGCCAAAACCAACAGTGACAGTAACAAGGTTGCCTGTGTCTGCATGGGCCTTTCCTGGGCACAAAGCAGTGAGGTAAATAACCTTTGACCTTGCCCACATCTCCACAAGAGGAACTAGACAGACATCATCCCCCATGTGGAAGCTGAGGAAGCTGAGACAACTCGAGCAGAGTCACAGTCCCCGAGAAGCAGGGTTGGTGGGCCCAGAACCCATTTCCCAGCCTTCTCCTTCACCCTGGACTTCCCTTTCCATTTTATGCACACTTAGTTCTCCCAAACTCAAACAGCAAGCACTCGGAGGCAGCCCTACTGCTGCTCTGAAAGGCTAATAGTCACTCTCCTCTGAAGAGTCCCCAGCCTTGGGCCCCCCCTCCCCAGTGCTCCTGTCTCCTCCCTGCCACATCGCCCCGCCGCACTCCCTCTGCTTCGGCCAACCTGTCACCCAATCCTGTGGACTCTTTCCGCAAAGGGACTTGCATACCGCTTGCTCTGAACTCCGGACAAGTGAAGGAAGCCCCTTCCCTTCCTGCCTGAGCACCGCCAGCCTCCATCCTGCGCCATCCCTAACCACCCTTTCCATCCTGAGTCCAGAAGTACCCTCGCAAGTCCCCAGCATCCTCCGGGCCAGACGTTCCCAGTGGCTCCCTACCACCTCCACACCCCAGCCCCCAGCTCAGTACTCAAGGTGCTTTCAGGCCTCACCTCTTACTGCCCCTGCCCAAAGCACACGTGCTCCCCAGCTCCTCCCTGTCTTTAGTTCAGGCTGGTCCCCTTTCCTGAGTCCCCTCCTCTATTGCCTCTTCCAGGTTCGGCTGTCTATGGTCACAAACACCCCCTCACTGCACAGGGTATCTGTGACCCTAGGACAGCCCAGCCTGGACGGGGGTATGAGGAGACTGTTCTTAATACCCGCCTGCACGAAGCCCTGAAAGAGGCACCTCACATCCTGTACACCTTCCAACCCCTGTGTAAGGTCAGGCAGCTATCCTGCCTGTGGGGTCCTAAGCACCCCCTGAAGCCCTTCATAAACTCTCTTTTTGCTCACTTTTTCTTAAGTGAGGTTCACTGGGTTCTGTTACTCGCAGTCCAGGGGTCCTAACAGCTAAGCTTCTGCAGGAATACAGAGCAGGTGCGCCACAGACACCCTTGCTAAAGTAGGGAAACTGGCCCCAGATTCCAGCTTTCCCATCTCTGCCCAAGGCACCACTGAGCTCTACAAATCTTCTACATATAAAATTTGTAACTCAGCCCCAGGCAACCAAAATTAAATGCACTTTCCTTACTTGAAATGTATTATATCCTCATTTTCAACTCTTCGGGACAAACCAGACTGAGAGGAAAGGCAGGTGGGAGCAGGCATCAGGGGACCTTCTTGGGACCCTAGTCTCCTGGGCATCAACCAGAGTGTGCCCATTTGGTTTACACATCATCACCTTGCATGTGAAAGGGTTCCAGAGACTCGAAAGGGCCCCAGACTGCTCCTTCATGACTCAGATGAAGAATGGGCATAAGGCTACACAGGTGCCAGGGGCCCAGCAGGAAGCAGTGTCTAGCTCCTGACTCTCCCCCCTGCTTCTTTCCTGAGGCTGCTCCTTTAAACACTCACTTGGGTCTGGGTAGGTGAGTACTGACTGGGGAACGCCAAGAAAGCACTGGAGACAAGAGGCAGCGCCCACCAACAGGCCCTGGGTCCCAGTGATCCAGGCAACACCCATGGAAGGGCAATGCTAAGCGGCTTGAACAATATGGAGCTGTCTTGATGCTAGTGCTCTGCTATATATAGTTTCTCCCCTGAAATGACCTCATGCAGCAGCAAAGCTTTGTGGTGTGGCAAAACTGGCTGTGTGTCCCAACTCCAGGACAGGAGACTGCTCCAAAGACACTGGATGGCCAATGGGCGAGAGGAGGCTCAGGGTGGGCCATGGTGGGGAAGTAAGAGTCAGAGACAACTCAGGAGACATGCATTCCCTTGATGCGCCGGGCAGCAGAGAGGACCAAACCTGACACTTGTGCAGGGGGTAAGGAAACCTGAATCCCAGTCTAGGTGCTGGAGCCCCTGCTTCCTCACAGGCTCCAGTCCTGCCAGCCTGCAGGTGCCAAGTCCTCTGCCCAAACCACTTCATTCATCTTCATTCACATCCACCCCAAGTGCGAAGACCAGCAGAAGCTCCTTTTACCTAAATGCCCCATTTACTACTTGACCTCAGGACACACAACTTACTAGATTGAATTGACTAAAAGGTGGGCAGGGCGGGGGGGGGGGGGGGATGGGAAGATTAATCACCAAACGGGAATGGGGGTTCTGGCTGTTGGATGAAGGTAGTGGTTACAGCAGATAGTGTCTTCTTTGGGCCCTCTAATACTGTCCACATTTTTCACACAACACATGCCAATTCACAACAAAGAAAATCGTATCACTTGCTTCTCTTCAACCCTCACCCTTAACTCAAATCACTAACTCTTCCTCCAACTCTCCGCCCTTGCCCTTAATACCTGCCCTACCCAGGTGCTACCCCGCCCCCAAGAGGAACTTGAGTCCCATCCCTTCAGGAGCCCCGCCTTAATAACTGAAGCCCACAGGGACCAAACCCACCTCAACTCTTCCCAAAGCATTACACGTCACCTTTGTCTCTACTCATCTCATTGCATGGTTCTGCATTTGTCTCCATATTGTCTTGATGAAAGGGGACCACACCTTTGTCTCTGCTTCCTCCCCCAGATGGACCATTAGCTGTCATGGATGGTGAGACATACACTTACAATGTGTGTCCACATGTCTGCAGGAACGAGGCGGCATGCAGTAGAAAGGGCACAGGAAGTGAAGTGAGATTTCCTGGGTCAGACACCAGCTCCACCTCTGACTGTGCAGGGTGAATGACAGGACAATGGCTGGATATCTCTGAACCAGTTCCCCCAGCCAAACTCCTTATGAATGCCCCTTCCCTTGCCCTGAAAGGTCAGGGTGGGTTCTGAGTAAGCCTGCCAACCTCTCAGCTTCTGAAAAAGGGATCTACCATTCCACCTCTAAAACTGAGACCCCAGAGCCAGCCTATAACAGGAGTCCCCACCCATTTATACCCAAACTAACACCGCATGGGGGGCTGGACACATGAAGGACAGGAACCGTAGGCTGCAGTCTTCCCTCGGACGCTGCCCCTGGATCCAAGTACCTGGCACAGACAACGGACCAGGCGTCCAGACGCTGGGTCTTCATGGAAAGTGTCACAGCAGGCAGAGTTAGGCCTTAGCTTTCAATGGGAAGGGTCAGTGCAGATAAAGGGTCCATCTAGCTTTCCTTCTGCCTACTGACTCCAAAGACCAGTCCATCCTGTTCCCCAGGGAACAGGAGCACACAGCACGCAAATATCTTAAAAAACTCACCTGGGGCCTTAAAGAGAGCCATAGAAGCATGAAGTTCCAAGCCAAATAAGCACTTCCCTTCTCCTCAGCAGCCAACCCTGGACTGGGCCACAAGCAGGAATAACACAGAGCCAGCCCCAGATGAGTCCTGGGTTCTGTGAACCTGGTGTGCAGGCACAGAGGGAAGAAGGCCAAAGAGCAAACAGGCAGCAGCCTGGAACATAAACACTGTGTTTCCTTGGCCCACCCCTGGCACCATGGATCTACCCACTGGGGTGTGCTCAGGTGGGAATGGGTTTGGAAAAACTAGAAACAAGTTAAAGGAACCCCAGTACTATTCAGTCCATCACCATGTGAGCTCCTTGAGGAAAAGAAACTAACATCACCTGCCATGGCCTAGGCAGTGACTGTTTAGATTTAGGTGCCCAGAATGGTTAGGGTGCAGGACCCTGGAATACAACTACCAGGGTTCAAACAGCAGTTCCTTACTTCATGAGAAAGTGTTTTAGACTCCTTGAGCCTCAGTTTTCTCATCTGTAGAATCGACCTCACAGGGCTGATATGAAAATTGAAGAGTGATGCCAACCACCTCGTAGACTCCCTAACACACATGACATCAATATATGGTACCAGTTTCAGTGATGATGATTCGTGGAGTGGCTGCAAGGGCTCCAGAAATGAAATGCTCATGCCATGTGACAGTCTATTTTGGGGGAATAGAGCACATTTGCTAAGTAAAAAGAAAAAAATTCAATGCCATGTGCAATGATATCCCATATTACAGAAGACAGCAATGTGTTTCCAAGTACAGCATGGGGGGGGGGCAGGGCAGAGAGGTAGAAGGAGGGACAAACCCACGGAGGTTGCCACAGAGTACACTTTCTGGCACACGCAGGATGTGTAGTTGGAGAACTGGCAGAAGTGGACTATTTGCTGGCCTTGGGTGGCAATGACACCGGTAAACCAGCTATACCTGTTTAGGGCCCAGAGTCCTTAGTTAAAATTGACAGTGAGGCAGGATTGCGTGAAAGGAATTCAGGGCTGAAATTCAAAATACAGTGGTCTAGAATCCAAAAATCTTTCATTTCTCACTTTGTGACCTATACACAATTAACAGCTAATATCACTGAGCCTCTCCCCTAAATTGAGGATGATCTCATTGTTAGTGAACTATCAGGAGCGGCAGATGAGAGGAGATACAGCTCCTACTACTGTGGTGCCCACCACACAGTCAGTGCTCAATAAATGGCAGGATATAAGATCTATAAAATGAGCACATTTGGCAGCTCTCCTGCCCACCTGTGACTATGCAGGTGCCTCTCTTTTTCTTTCTCCTTCCCCTAATAAACCTGTTCTTTTAAAATGTAAAATTAATTATTTAATTAAATAAAACGAGTATTTTTGAATCTAGTTGCAGGGGGCTGCATATCAAGAGTGAAAAGTGGCTGTGTTGTGAATGTCGGTCACTGGTTTCTCGGAAGCTGGTGGAGGAGGTGTTTGCAGTTGACCAAGTACATCAAATAAATGTGCAGGCTCCAGGAAGGGAGTCCCAGCAGACCCAGAGATGTCCTGCCATGCTGAAGATGGGCCAGGGTGCACTGAGGGCACTCCCAAGCCTTGACCTGTCTGGTAAGAAATGTTTGCTTCTGTTCAGACACAGCCCTTCAGAGAAAAGTAGCCACTGGCTTCATTGCTGGTATCAGCAAGAGTGCAGGGTATGTTGCAAAAGATTTATAACTAACAAAGAGCAGAAGTTCTCCCATTTTTATGAATGAGTCCCATTTTTCAAATTAGCTGAATTCAAGGCTATCTCTGTAATAACATCACTCTTGGGTAATTTGTTTCCAATTTACTTTCCTGATTTAACAAGCGGAAGGTTGGAGTCAGCTGGCTTAAAGAAAGTGACAAGTAAAAAATTACTAACTACCATTTATTAATGATTTTAATATGTCCCTTAAAAAAGTCTAAAGACTTTATGTGCATAAACTCATTTAATCTTCATGACAACACTATGAAGTAGGTAGTTATCTCCGTTTTACAGATGAGGAAACTGAGACCCAAAAATCACAAACAACTTGTTCAAGGTCACAGAGCACAAAACTGGAGAAGCTGGAGTTATACACTGACTCCACGGGAAGGGCCAGCGTGGAGGCAAGATCAGATTTCCCAGGCGGGACTGGGGAAGGCTACACTTCTGCTCCTACCAACACTCTGGGCTGAAAACAAGAGTCAGAAGAACACAAGTTCTGAAAGGAACAATGAACTCGCCCTCTGTTATTGTAATGAACAACCCACCACATCAGATCCCACTACGGAGTTATCGCTAAGCATCTGCTGGGGGCAGCGGGGGTGTGTGGAGGCTTATACTCCTCACTTTGTCCCATCACCGTCTTTAATTTTTGACTATTATAAGTGGCTGTACTTTCGTCCTCATTTTACAGATGTGGAAACTGAGGCTTTCTGAGCACAGTGAGAAAGCAGTGAGTCTTTTCCTCCCAGTCACTTTTTTTGTCAATAGCCTTAGGCAGCTTAGCATCCTAAGTCACAGTAGCCTCAACTGTAAAACAGGAAAAATGATTCCTGCCCTGGCCACCTAACAGGATAGTTGTGGGGATCAAATGATATGTAATATTTGAGAAAGCACTTTGAAAACTACAAAATGCTGAGCAAAGGAAGGGACCATTAGTCTTATTAATTACAAAAGTGACACCTGATCTTGCAAGCATTTTGCTAATGTGACTCTCTATTGCCTCTTCTCCCTTGGGAATTTGAGAATAATTCAAAGTCTGCAGTGCCAGGATACTTTTTTCAAGTCCTTGGCATCTGGGATTTGGAAAGTAAAGGTTCATTTGGGAGATAAAGGAAGAAACAAAGATGTTTGCATTCTATTTGTGTTTCTCTTTAGGAACACAATCTTGGCTGGGATTGTTATTTCCAGCACACTCAGTCCTCAAACAATATTCAGTGCATATTTATTGATAGCCTACTATGTGTCCTGTGGCTCCCAGATATGGAGGTTGAGGCTGGGAGCTGAAAATTAAGGGAGGAGGGGGCAGCAGTGGGTAGGCAGCAGGGTGGCTACAGTTTTGCAGACTTCACAGCCTTCCTCCCAGATTCTTTTCATGGGGTTGGAGGAGGCAGCTCAGAGTACAATGGAATGAGCCCTGAGCTCTGGAATTTGAGTCACAGTACTTAAAGCTGAGTTCCAGCTCTGCCTCTTTGCAGCAGCATGACCACCAGCAATCAGTTTATTTTCTTGATTATCAGCTTTTCCACACGTAACAAGGGTAGAAACATTTCCTTGGGCAAAATGGGAAAAATCAAGTGAGAGGAATATCTGAATGGCCCTAGGTGGTGCCTGAAGATAGTCAATAATAAAAAAGCAAAAAGTGGGTGTGGGGACCAAGTGCTCTATAACACTTGAGAAAGCACAAGATGCACAGCCTCCCACTCCAGTGAAAATAAACTGGATAGAAGCCAAAAGTTCTGGTTCTGAGGTCAGATGACTTGGGCTCCAGGCCTGGCTCTGCTGTTAAAAACCATGTGGCCTTAGGCAGAAGAAACCGCTTTTCTAAGGCTCAACTTCTTCACTGGTAAAAAGGTAATAGCAGTATCCACCCATAAGGGAGCTGCGAGGATTAACCAAGAAATGCTCCTGGCACATGGTAAACACCCAGCAAAAGTGAGCTCCTACTAATGGCATCTATAAAATTCCCAAGTCCACATGCTCACCTCTAAGATCCAGGCTGCTTGGCGATGGGCTGGCGGCCTAGACCTGGGCTCTGATGCCAGTCTCCCAGGGAAAAGAGATACAAATGGGGACCCATCCCTGTCTCCCCATACCTGTACCCTGCAGAAGGTGCTGTAGCCCTTTTCCTGATAGGTCCCCCTTTCCAAGGGCGATAAGGGGGGTGCACTGAACTCAGTCCCTCTTCCTTGTGCATGCACAGAACAGGAAGAGACCTTGTCCCCAGGAGTTCAGGGAAGCATCTGGCCTCAAGCAGCAGACAAGCTCACGGTGTTACCATGTCACTGTAATAATCACCTTTCACTCATCCTGACCATCACCCATCTGAACCACAATCTTACATCCATCATATGCAAAAGGAAGCTAAAAGTGTGGTGCTCAAACTGAGTAAGAGCACTAACAAGAGTTTTGGGGAGTAAATAAGAATTATAACAACATACAACTGCTTTCTTTGCTTGACTGGAAGCTATCATTCATCCATCCATCTACCCACCCTACCCCTCCACCCATCCCATGCCTCCACCCATCCCATGCCTCCATTCACCTCAGCACCTGGGCACATAGTTAAAAACCTAGAAGCAAGTCAAATTCTGACTGAGCAGAAATGTCCAGAACCGCAAGTTCCTGTACTCCCCTCTCTGGAGGGCATCTCAGGCTTCATTTTGAACCAAGCCTACACTTTCGAGATACAATTCTAACAAACTCAAGAAATCAGAGGGGCTGCTATTTGAGCCTGGGAGATAAGATCTCAAGAAGTAACCACTATGATGAGGTACTACTTCACACCCTCTTAGGATGGCTATTATTTTTTTTAAAAAATCACAAATGTTGGGAAGAATATGGAAAAACTAGAACACTCATGCATTGCTGGTAGGAACATAAAATGGTGCAGTCACTGAGGGAAGCAGTAAGGGGGTTCCTCAAAAAATTAAACAGAGTTACCGACTCATTTGGCAACCCCACTTGTGGGTATATACAGAAAAGAACTGAAAGGACTCAAGCAGTTACACCCAGATTCATAGCATTATTTACAATAGCCAAAAGGGGGAAGCAACACAAGCATCTATTCAAGGATGAATGGACAAGTAAAATTTGGAACAGACATATAATAGAATATCAATCACCTTAAAAGAGGAAGGAAATTCTGACACAGCCTGAACCCTCAAAATGTTGTACTAAGTCAGCCGGACACAAAAAGACAAGGATTGTCCACCTGCACTGATATGAAGTGCCCCCAATAGTCAAACTCAGAGACCAAATAGAATGGTGGTTGTTGGGGGCTGAGGGGAGGGGGAGTTGGTGTTTAATGGGCACAGAGTTTCAGTTGGGGAAGATGAGAGAGTTGTGGAGCAGGATGGGGGTGATGGTTGCACAACAGTGTTTATGTGCTTAAGGTTACATACAGAGCTGTACACTTAAAAGTGGTTAAAGTAAGTAAGTTCATAAGTTTTGTGTTATGTATATTTCACAACAATTTTCTTAATAGGGAAAAAAAGAAGTGAACACTGACTACCAGGAAGAAAACAAAGCAACAATTACAGATGGAAACACAAACCCCAGGGGCCTCCCTGGTGGCACAAAGGGTTAAGTCACAGCTTTTGAAACTATCCAGAGCCGCTGCACCATCCTGGGCCAGGGAGCTTCCCACATGCCACAGCAGACCTCTCCTGTCTCCCGTGAAGCTCCCCTCAGAAGTGCACTTTAGTAGATCCACCTGTTCTGCTCCCCAACCTGTCTCTGGTGAATCCTCTCACCACCCCACACCTCTGGCCTACATCCCAGTTCTTGTATGCATAAATAAATAAATCTTTAAAAAAAAAAAAAGAAACATGAACCCCAAAAGAACAGCAGCCAGGAACCATTAGTTTGGGGTCCACAGTCTTATAGTGTCAAAAGCCCAAAGTCTCACACAGTCAGAAGCACAATAGCTGATCCAGCAGGACCTGTTCTTCTCATTCAGAGACCAGAACAGTATTCAAGCAACCCCACACTGATGCAGCTTGGAACTTCAAGATAGGCCACTTCAGAATGGGTCCCCCCACTGCAATTTCCTTTTGCCTGCCATCACTTTACCACCCCCCTCCTTCTTTCAGACATAAAGGCTATTGAGAGAAAGAAGGTTTTGTGATCCCCACCTCCTCCAAGCAGGTGCTTTGTACATACGGGTACAAAATCAACACGAAGAGGAGGTTATTTGTGCTTCTGCAAAGAGGAGGTTATTCATGCTCAGTATTCTTTGCTTGGAAGCATATCATCCATTTCAGAAAGATTCCCATCCAAAAGACTGTTTTTAAACATTTCTTTTACAGCTTTTGCTCTTTTTTAAAAAAAGTTTTTGGGCCTCCCTTGTGGCACAGTGGTTAAGCACTGTGCTGTGGAGCTGTCGGCGGGGGCGACGCGAGTTCAATGCCCGGCTGGGAAGATTCCCACATGGCGCGGCAGACCTCTCCTGCTTCGCCCGCTGCTCCTTTCAGCAGCATATTTCCTTCAATCTGCCTGTTCTGCTCCCCACTCTGTCTCTGGTGAACCCTCTCGCCACCCCACACCTCTGGCCTGTGCCCCAGCTTGCATGCATAAATAAATCTTTAAAAAAAATTTTATTTTAATTTATGCATACAAGAACTGGGGTGCAGGCTAGAGGTACGGGGAGTGAGAGGATTCACCAGAGACAGAGTGGGGAGCAGAACAGGCAGATCTACTGAAATACACTGCTGAGGGGAGCAGCAGGCAAGACCACTCCTGTCTGCTGCGCCATGTGGGTCAGCTCCCTGGCCAAGGGTCCAACTCACGCTGCAGTGGCTGGAAATAGCTTGATAGCACTGAGACTTTAACCCCTGTACAACCATGGAGGTCCAGTTCTTGCTCTTTGAAAAAGAGTAATCTTCAATGATCTGGTGGGGTAAGTAACTGGCTAGGGTTTTTGTGTTTCAAAAATCCCATAGTTTAAATAACAGAAACTTTACAAAGTCTCTTTACAACCAGGATCTCACTTGATTTTGCTCACCTATCTAGGAAGTGGGCACAGGAACTATCACCTTATTATACAAATAGGGAAAATGAGGCTCAGAGATGTCAAGAGGCTTATCCAAAGTCTCCAACACACACAACTCATCAGGACCAGAGAACCAGTGCCTGGTTCCCCTCAATGCCAGATGAGACTCTGGGTCGGAACCTCATAGTTGAACAGCCTGTGCAGCTATGAAAGTACTCTGAAGTGCACATGTATTTTATCTCCAGAACACCTTTCTGAAGAAAACACGAAATCTTTTCTTTTTCTGGAGAGGATCAACTGAGCACAATTTTACTTGCCCAAGAGCACCACTTAAGAAAGTGGTATAGAGGCTAGACCCCCCTCCCTTCTGAATACACTTGACCTTGACCATACTTGACCTTTAACATACTTCCCTACAACGTCTTGATCTCAGCACACTGAAAACCTAAAGGAGTCCATGCAGTTTTTATATAGGTTGTACCCTAGTTCTGTGAACTCAGCAGGGAGTAGATATACCTTTATCCTCCTTTTAATAGCTGGAAAAGAAAAAAAAAAGGTTAAAGAAATCTTTAAGTTCCTTTTCGGCATGAAAATTCTATGATTCTAAAAATTCCCCAGCAAGGTGACGGGTAAAGGACTGGAATTCATATTACCCTCCTTCCTGCCTCACAGTCTGTCAGGCCACTTGATTCCTGTCCCCTGAGTTAATGACTACAAACATGGTGTGTGCCTGGGAAAGGGGTCCACTCTACGGATACACACATAAATGAGAAGAAAATGGTGCTGCCTGGCTCAGATTCTATTAGGGGGCTCCCCATTATCTCCTAGCAAGAGTTTCCCAAACCTCTTGACACTTTACCGAAACCTGGAGTTAGAGAGAAGTCAGTCGCAAGAACGGAACATCATTCTGAGGTAGCAGCTTAAGTCCCTTCATTAGCACCCCTGCCTAAGGCCCATTAAGACAAGAGAGCATTTGGGTCTGCTCATTCCTGCTTTGTATAGAGCTCACTGAATATTGTTAGACACACAAATTTTACCCAACCGTTACTAATAAAGCACCTACTATATGCCAGGCACTGTTTCAGGAACCAGAGAGGGGGTAAATAAAAATCTCGAATTGCACACAGTAAGGATGACAGCCAATATCCAAAGATGGTAAGTGCCATGGCCAAAAAAAAAAAGAAGAAGAAGAAAAGGGAAGGGTGGTAGATAGTGCTGAGAGTAGGGGAGTGGAGGGAAGAGGAGCAATTTTTAAAATGGTGGTCTGGGAGGGCCTGACTGAGAAGAAACGATGGAGGAAAGGGAAGGACCCATTCAAATATCAGGGGATGATAAGGGGACGAAGAGCAAGAGATGCCATAAGAAGGACAAGTTGGTAAAAATCATACTGTGTCTTGTGGGCCAACACAAGGACTGTGAATGAGATGGGGGAGCAAAGGAGTAACAAAATCTGACTTACAGTTTACAGTATCACTCTGGCTGCTGTGATGAAAATAGTCTGTCAGAAGATAAGGGAGGAAGCAGGAAGGTCAGTTAAGAGGCTGGTGTAGCTGAGACCAGGGTGAAAGTGGTGAAGATGGTGAAAGGCAAGTTGGAAATAAATTTAAGGTAAAGTCAACAGGAATTATTGATTAAGTGGATGTGAAACGTGAAAATGAGTTGGGGCGATTGATAGGATAAAATCACCACTAACTGAGATAGGAAAGACTTTGGGGGGATGGAGGTTAATTTGGTTTTGGACGTGTTAAACTGAGAAGCCTTTTAGATGTGTTAGTAGGCAGCAGGATATACAAGGCTGGAAATGGAAAGATGAAATTATAAACGTGGGAGGCATCAGCACATATAACACATAATTGTATGTGTAATAATATAGGAGTTCCACGTGTAATCACACAGACTATACATTTACTGTCCGTTCCCACCTCTAAATCGTAAGCTCCATGTGGCCAAGAACCATGCGTGTTCACAGCCAGCATGATGCCTGACACTCAGTAAATATTTACTGAGCAAATGGAGAAGTTGCCCAATTACTCCCTCAAGAATAGCCACAGCAGCCCACACAAAGAGTAGCATACGCTCTTGCAACCATAGTGCCAAGCCCAACCACCCCAAAACAAGGCCCTGTGTCTGCCCACCCCGAGCTTGAGATTCCAGACCGTAAGCAGATAGGCCTGGCACATCACAGAATCTGGTATTTGGGTTTCAGCCCTGCCACATTCTCAAAGGGTGGAGCTGGGCAAGAGACCTGCCTGTTTTACAGCCTCTATTTCTCCCTGGGGTGGTTGTGGGAGGGACTGCCTCGCCCACTTCATGGGCAGAAATACTGATCTACCCAGGGTATATATGGCATGATGGAGTACCCCAGGGGGAGAACACAGACCCACTGAGGATGTACTAAGAGTAACAATTAAGAAAAAAAACGAATGATAACCATAAAATTTGATGAAATGAAAGGACCACTAATCCTTCTAGCTAGTACAGGACTCCCTGACCAGGGAGTATCATGTCTCTGCCTCCCGGTCAAGACAGAACTAAGGCCATCGGGTGACATTACAAGGCATAAGATTTCAACTCAATAACTTTCCAATTTTGAACAGCTGCCTTTGTGGAGATGATAAAAATAGCTCTAATGATCTGTATAAATCCCTTACCTTTCTGAGACACTTGAAAGTGTAGCCCCAAGTGTTTGATGACTTGCCCAGGGTCACCCAGCTACAGGCCCAGCACTAGAACTCAGGTTCTAGCTCTCTGTTGAGGGTTTCCTCCTCGACAGCAGTGGCAAAAGAAAGCTTAAGAGTTATAGCGGAGCTAGGGGAGCTTCAGGCATCAGTATTACAACACAAAACTATGTCCTTGTCAAAGGCTAAGCTGCAGATGTTATAGGAATGCCAGGTGCATGCTGTGAAGTTAAGGATTCCGTCCCTTATACCAAATTTGTCATCAGATAGAACTCTCCTTGGCTTTGGAC
This sequence comes from Scalopus aquaticus, assembly GCA_004024925.1. Lineage (NCBI taxonomy): Eukaryota > Metazoa > Chordata > Mammalia > Eulipotyphla > Talpidae > Scalopus > Scalopus aquaticus. The sequence goes on along the minus strand of PVIJ01002618.1, from coordinate 136,941 downwards.
TTTATGAATAAAGCTATTTATAGTGGGACCTACAAAATTGAAATAATGATACAATAGAGGTTAAAAAATGCAAATATACACTTCAGTAAAATGTTTACATGAAAAATTCAGAGAATAGGATGAATTGGGTTAGCTTTCTAATTTCAACAAATATTGAGTGCTTCCTCTATACAGGTCACTGTGCTAAGTGCTGAGAGAGACAGAGAGAGAATAGCTATATGACTGAGTGAGAGAGAGACAGACACACACAAGGATAAGAGAGAACCCAGGTCTTCAGGGCTTGCAGTGTAGTTGTTGATATACAACTATAAACATCAAAGAAATGACTAATGACATGGAGTGGATAATTGTTAAGTAAGTACCATAATATGTCACAGGAATTCTCAGAAGGAGCAATCACTGGAGGGAGGGGGAATTTGTTAGGCAAGGTGCTTCCAGAAAGATACAGGATTTTGAGGTGAACCTTGAAGGGAAGAAAGACTCTTGATAAGGGGGAAATGGTATGAACAAACACTGAGGGACAAGAAAGAAATCACACCTTAAAGGGAAGGACTAGGTCAAACTTTAACAGCCTTGAAAGCTCAAGTTCTTACAGAAGTAGGGAGGTACAGTAAGGTTTCTGGACATAGAAATATAGGGTATGAAACAGATTAATATAGCAAATTTAGGTCTTCTGAGGATATCTATATCAGTGTGTCTAGTGTGCATTTAGAGAGTAGGGTCTTCTCAACAGAGTTGTAGAACTGAATGAAGATTGGGGTGGGGAGAGCATAATGAGAGAAAAATAGAATGTCAAACTGAATCATGCTGTGCCCACACCTAGGTGGTAACAGTGGGCAGGAATGATGGGGGGGGGGGATGGGAAACAAGATAACTGAATGCCAAGAAGGTGAGAGGGGAGAATTTCAAGTAGGTGGGGGTTGTTGACAGTGAAAAGTGCCACAAAATCAATTATGTGAGCTCAGTACATAAATGATAAATATTTGCTGAATAAACGAATGAATGGAAGGATGAAAATCCTTGGGTCTGAGAATCAACTTTCCTCAGTAAGAATGGCCAAGGATGCCTTCAGTCAAGATGGTTTCAATTAAATTTTAGTCCATCCGCCCTATAAAAAGTTTCTTCTTCCACAAGAGATCCTGTCCAACACGAGTTCTCTCTGCTTTCCCCATGCTTGTCCTCATCCTCCCTTCCCAGTTTCTGCAACACAAGAAACACAACTTCGGTGTCAAAAGAGACAGGAAACTCCAACTAGAGTTTCTACTTCATTATCAACTCTACCCGTGGCTCCTCTTACATAAAGGAATGTGTGGCAACTGGGTGGAAGAGGAGGCCGGGTTCTAGCCCCAACTGTACTACTAACTAGCTGTGTGGCTCTGGTCAAGTTGCTCAACTTCTCTGGACCGGGTTTTTCCCAGAGACAGGAGGAGGTAGGTCTATATGGACTCTAGATAAGTTTCGAAGATTCCTTTACGCTCGAAAGTCTACAATTTTATCATTCTCAGAAAGTCCTTGCGACAACCTCAGAGAAGGAAGTGAATACAAGACCCAGAGAAACGACCGCCAGACCTCTTCCCGGGGCGAAGCGCCAGGACAGGAGTGTACCAAGAAAGTGAGAAGCCGCTGCCCGCTCCTCGCGATCATCAGCGAGCAGATCCCTTTCCCAAGGCTGGGAAGGTTCTCAACAAACGCGAGGGCCATTCCCAAATCCCACTCCACCTTTCCTAGACCCCCATACGGAGAGGAGGCTCTAAAAAGCCTTGCGGGAAAAATAAAGATTCCCTTCCCAGAGTCCTGCGCTGCTTTTGCAAGTCGGATTCCGGCAGACACGATGTGCAGCCCGATAATGACACAGTCTTCGGAAGGAGCGACTGTTTTTGCCTCTCTCGCTCCGAGCTCTGGGGACGCCTGACCGCCCGGGCCCCGACGGGCAGGCGTCCTACCCTGGCACCGCCGCCAGGTCAGCGGCGCCCCAGCCCCAGGCCCTCCTCCCCTCAGCCGGCCCCACTGCGGTCTGCAAACATTTCCTGCCGCCGCCCCCACCCCCACCCGGAGCTTCCCAGTTGGAGCGAGTTGGTCTCACAGCCCGGTCAGCTCTCGCAGTTGCCCCGACTCGCCTCCTCCAGCCACCAGGGCTGGGGAGGGTGGCCCCGTCTGTCTCGCGAGCAGCCCAAGGGGAAACCCGGGCTCCGGGAGCCGTGGGGGGTCGCACGGGAAGCCCAGGACTCGGGCAAGGAGGGGGACAACTGGTCCCCTTCCCGGTCGTTACCTGCTCGCTTGCGGGGGTGTCCCGGGGCGGCCGGCCTCTCCCGGCGCTGTCTCCCCACGCAGTTGCCCATGCTGGCTCCTCAGCCGGGCCCCATGCACCGGAGGCAGTGGGCTGGTCTGCTGCTCCGCGATCCTGCCCCGGACGGCGGCGTCCCAGGTCAACGGCTCCTGCCGCCCGGCATCTGGCGCTCCCCGATCTGCCCCGAGGGCGCGCTCTGCCCGGGCGCCGGCTTCACCACAAACTTTGCGGGCGAGGGGAGAGAGGGAGGTGGCCGACTCGCCAGCACAGTCCCAGGTGGCCGGGCCAGGGGGGCCCGCGACGGTGCCCGGCCGGAGACCAGCTCCGCTGGAGGGGCGGAGAGAGGGGGCGGGCACCGCCGCAGCTACTCCAGGCTCGCTCGGGGCTCCTAGCTGGGGCCGGCCCCCCGGAGCCTGTCACTCACCTGCCTAGCCCCGCCCCAGCCCGGCCCAGCTCCCTACCGCCGGCTCGCGGTGCCCGCGCTGCCGCCGCCGCCCGCCCCAGGTGCGCATGTGACCGGCAGCACCGCCCCCTCGGGCCAGGCCTGATTTTCTCATTGGCTTCTCTCAAGGTGCGTGCCGCCCCTCGGCCCCACCCAGCCAGGTGCCCGCCCCACCGCCCGTCTCCCGGGGAGCGGGGCCGGGAATTATTCGCCCTCAATAGCCCCGGGCTGCGTGGCCAGCAGCCGTCTTCCCTCCCCGCACCACCGCCCCGACTCCAGGCCCCGCCCTTCGGGGAGGGACCGTCCCATCCCTCCCTGGAACTGCCTGGCCTGGAGCCGGCAGGCACGTGATCCAGGGAGCGCCCCGCCCCCTCGGCTTTAGCCAGGCGATTGGCTCAGGAGGCGCGTGCGCCGAGAGGCCCGTCCCGTGCCACCGCCTACTTCCCCTCCCACTGGCTCCAGTCCGCGTCATGGCCGCCGCTGCCGCCGCTCTGGAGGCGGTGGCGCCTACGGACGCCCTGTGGGGCCTCGTGCACGACTTCGTCATGGGTCAGCAAGAGGGCCCCGCTGACCAAGTAGCTGCAGGTACGGCAGACCGCGCCGCGCGGCTTCCGCATGGGGCCGACAGGCGGGAGCGGCCTCAGCACTGGCGCGGGGCGGGGAGTGAGGGACAGCGGTGACTGTGTGATCGGTCTGGGACTGGTTGTGAGCACCGCATGCTTAAGAGCCCTAACAAACTGAGAGTCGCTTGCATCTTCCTTAAAGCGCCGTTATGCCCCTCGTCTCTGCATATAGCCATTCTGAGGGGTGGCCGCTGATAGGCGAGTCATTACCATTTCACAGATGAGGACAGTGAGCCCTGAGAGGGCAGCCTTGCATATCAGGCAGGTGGGGGAGCTAGAACTCGGACCCAGTTCCTCAGGCTCGGAATCAGGTACTCACACGGTTGTTTCTGGGAGGTTGACGTGACCAGAAGCATCTTCCGCGGCTTCAGCTCCCTTCGCGTGGCATGTCGGGAGCGGCGGGGCGGCGGGACCTTGGACCGGCTGTAATTGGAGAGAGGAGCCAACAAGCCAGTCTGGGGAAGAGTTCGAGATATTCTGCGTATCCTCCTTAAAACTTTCCCTCCGTTTCTTGGTAAAGTTCTGGATTAAGTTGCTTCGTGACTTTTTTTTATGTGGTGTTTGTTTTTATCTTTTTCCCAGATCTCCAGATTCCTTCTTTTGACCAGTCAGGGATCACTTAGTTCTGACAGCTTTTCTAAGACTAGAATAAAACAAAGTCCAGGTTTTCTTGGAATTGAGTCTTTGCCCTTTTAGAAAAAAAGAACTAAAGCTATTGAAAGAACTAAAGTTATTGAATGTTAGGAGGCCTTCCGACCTCGTGTTTTAGTAATAGAATACAGTATAATCTCGTGATTCCTGATGAATTTTGTCTTTGTTTTGGAAATTTGCATACTTGAAAAGGGACACATTTCTCTTGAAAACTGAGCATATTAACTTTTAGAAGATGTGAGAAATAAAGTGAATCTGCTAGATGTGTAATGCTTGGATCCTTAGCAGTGTTCCACTTTCATTTAGTCATTCCACTATTACTGAACACATTTTCCATACACGATGCAAAGCAATAGGAATAGAAATGTAAATTACAATAGAAAAATTTGCAGTGTGGTGGAACAGTTAGTACATTCCACATTAACAAGGCTGTGTAAAGTATGCAAGGTGGGGTGGAACCATCAAGGATCAAATGTATGCTGCCGACATTCCCTTACACATATTACAGCTTTGTGAAGTATAATATTTTATCAGTGCTTACAAATAATGAATACAGTGTACTAGCAATGTCATTTCCCCTGATGTTTTATTATGAAAAATTTCAAACATACAGCAAAGTCTAGAGAATTTCATAAGAAACACATAGATTCATCTCCTAGATTCTGTCATTAACTTTTTAATATAACTTGCTTTGTCATATATCTATCCATCCATTTAAATTTCGGGTATCAGTACACCCCCACCTCCCCCAAATACTTTGGTATCCATATCATTAACTAGAGTTTGTTTATGGTTTATTTTGTTGTAAAACTTATTTCCAATGAAGCATACAATCATTGTATTCACTGATTTTGAAAAACATGTCAACTACCCTCTTCTGAGATAAAGAACATTTCTATAAACAGTGTCACTTGTAACTACTCTCTTTGTGTATTACAAACACAATAATTCTGGATTTTACAAACTCAGAATACACTTGAGAAGACAGGGTGACTAAACGCTACCAAGTTCTTATAAATATTTTTGTAAAATTTATATTTTTTATGTCTGAAAAGTGGCCTAAACTATTGTCCAGTTTAAATTTAACTCAGTTCAGCCAAGACTGTAATAGTAGCCCTATTGTAATTTAGTCCTGAAGGGGAAAGGAGGTTGGTAGTAACATAAGGCTGAAAAGTTTTGGTGGGGTTGGATTATGCATAACCATGGATTCTAAGCTTGAGTCAAATAATAAAGTCTGTTTGAGAAATTGATATTCTCAATATTAGATAATAGCCCTAGTAGGGTTTTGAAGGCTGACATTTGAAGCATCCCTAGAATAAGATGTGTTTTCTTATACTCTAGCCTAAGCCAAACTTGTTAGTGCTGAAAGGACCAACTTTCTATTCAACCACTCACAGCAGCAGCTCTCCTACAAATTGTAAATGCAAAAGGAACACCTGTGATTACAAAAGCAGCTACCATCAACTTTGTTATGCCAGATGAAAGTATCAGATGTAAAGGTGCAAATGATGGAAGAGAAATGACCTGACAGCCTGCAGGTTAAAGGCTTCTCAGCCAACCAACCACTGCCTGGCCCTAGCCTTTTCTCTCACCACTCCCCTTCTGGGCTCTTAGTTTCAGGCAACCACCTTTATTAACTATTCCCTAAGTGCGTTCCTTCCCAGTTCTAGCTGCATCTAATCAAAGTTAGACCTAGGATTCTAGGCCAAGCTTGAGTGCTCACTACCTGCACTCCATGTACTTCCTAATTACTCCAACCAGACATCACCTCACACTTCAGAATCTTTGTGGTACTCTTAACTACTCATACTTACTAGCAAACATGTTCACATCTCCACATCCTAACCCTTCTATTCCTACTACCAAAGTCTCCTGGAGACTACATTAAGTAAGCATGTGATAAAAACTACCTAAGTGAGTGAAATGAAAGGGAGGACCCTTAGATGACCCCAAGCTTTTGAGCTTGCAGATAAGCAAAAAACAGGTATTTTGTCCAATGATGGAGGTTAAAAAGGGAGCTAATTTTGAAGATTTTTTTGGACACATTGAATTTGCAAGTGACAGGTAGAATTTTTTCTCTATTTGAATTTTTCCATCATTTCAGTCTTTTTTATGTTGTATTTCTTATACATGTCAATTCCTGAGGATACCACTATTCCTGAAACGAAAAATGGTCTAAAAACAGTAAAATATAATCCTGAAAAATATCCGTGGCATCCTTAGCAGAAAGGGCATTTTCTGAGATCTTACTGGAACTGATTCCTGATTGGGATTTTTCTCTCTTTTACTCCTTCAACACCTCCCTGCCTCCCTGCTTGGCTGCTACTCCAGATTCTCAAGAGGCTGCAACTCCATCAGACAGAAGTTTGATTGTGCATTCTGTGTCAGTGCTAGTATAAATACTCCTTTGACGACTCCTCACTGACCCATACAAACTGGAGCCCTGCTGAAGAAAGTGTGGGTAGTTAGGAGATGCTAGTATGTCCATTTTTTGACAGCAAATCTTGGACATGTTGGAAAAACTTAGACCAACCTAAAAGAGAAAGGAACTTACACTTATTTTTCCTTAATACTAGGGAGACTACTCTTAAGAAAATTAGCTCTTTATTAAGCTTCTTTCGTCCCAGGAGTCCAAGTGCATAATTAGCAGTACTTCTAGGTTTTTGTGTATTTTTCATTTGGGAGAACTTACAGTGTTAAGAGAATTAGCACATAAAGTAAGTAATGGATTTTCAAAAAATCCAGATAATTTACTCCTTTCTTAGGTTCACTCTGTTTCTATCAGTATAGTAATACTGAGTGATTATTTAAAATGCCTTTCTTCCCCAACAGACTACAGGCTCTTTAAATGCTCCCTGTCTATATTTCTCTCTCAGCCATAAAATAGTACCTAGTTTATAATAGATATTCAGTCCATGATGAGTGAATAAGTAAAAACAAACACATGACAATTTTTTTAAAAGATGGGGAGAATACAAAAGAGGGAATAGAGTAATTCTGTTTGGGGACAAAAGGAATGTGTCTCAAACAGTTGACATTGAATCGGATCTTGAAGAGTGGAAGTTCCTTATACTGACGAGGTCAGGGAAGAGGCCTCCCAAACCAAGGGGATGTTTCCAGGCTTACGTATATGGAAAAGCTGGACTGTTGGGATTCCTTGTGACTGAATGATGGGAGTTGTGATGAAAGCAGAGACTAGAGGAGATTTGGGCCTAAACTGTGGCGGTCATTAAGCCAGGGAGTCTGGTCTTAGGCCATATAGAGATCGGTGAGCTGAGATGTAGTTGTGCGTTTTAAGGAAGTAACATTAGGTGACTTTCAGTATTTTCAGAGCATTTGGCAACCATCGCCACTGTCTAAAATTTCCAGAACATTTTCACCATGATGAAAAGTGGGGGGTTATTTTGAGGCTCTTGCTATATAGTCTGGCTATATGGATAAGAAAGAATTATATTTGAAAGGCTATTTTAAGGTAGACGCAACAAAAGTAGCATAAGATACTAGATTTAGTCGCCTTTGTGACTCAAAATACTGATTCTAGGTTTTGCCACCTTACTTGCCATTTCCCTTACTCTTATTTACTGTTGTATGATAGCTTTATTATCTTTCTTTTTTCTAATTTCATATTTTGTTTTTTTGGTGTGGTCTGCATTAGTTCAATGTGGGATCCTTGTGAAAATACCAAGACTAAAGGGCCTGCAGGAAGCATTTACCCATATACTGGGATTCAAGGAATCACAGGCAAATGCTAGTTACTTTGTAATTATAAAGCAGTAATGATGTATACTGAATGACATAGTTTTCATTTATATACCTTGAGGCAGCCTGTAGGAGTGGGATTTGATTTTTAAGGGGGCCCAAAGGATCCTCTGGTAATGGAAATAAGCTGTCTTGATTGGGATATAGATTACTCAGAGTATGTTTTTGTCAAAAGTCATGAAAATATAGTTAATATCTTTGCATTCCTCTGTAAAGTGTACCTCAGTTTTGTTTTTAATGAAAAAATTCGAGGCAACTGAGGGGAGCCTATTAGGCAGGTGTTGTATTACAGTACTTGAGGTATTCCCCAAAATAGACATTCACCCAGCATCCACAGAGGACTTGGATGATCTTTGCTAATAAGTTACCAGTTCCCTGTAACTTCTATGTACAATTATTGTTAAGGCCTTCTGTGGCCTCTACTGAAATTTGTTTTGAGATGGGTTTTTCAGCAGTTTCCTGAACTCTTACCAGGAGGTTCCCAAAAAGTGCCCTTTTCTGTCCTCTCAAATGGTACAACACTGTTGTGGTTTGTAACCCAGAAATGGATAGCTCTGTTCACTTAACTAGTTGTAGAGCCCCAACTATCAGTTCCCTGGTTTGTGGTGTTAGTCTGGCTGCTGCCCCTTCCCCCACCCTAGAGCCAGCACATTTTTTCCCTTCCCTTGGCTCTTTCTCAGGAGTAGGGGCAGCAGCTGAGACTTCCACGTCCTGGCACAAGTAGGGCTAAGAGTGCCTGATGTCTAAATTGGTGCCAGTCACGAGCTGTGCATCCTGACTAGAGAGCTCCTTCTCCTCAGTCGGTTTGAACTTCTTGCTCCAGTAACAGTGTGAGCCCTTTGCCCAGCTTAGCTCATAGCTGTTGCCTTGAGACTGCAGACTTAAGAACTAGAGGTTGGACAGTTTTCTCAAGTTTTCATTCTAATCAGAGGTTGGTGTTGGTCAGAGCTGACTAGTTAGGTTCTGCATTCAAAAGTAGGTGGGCTAGGAACCCTGAATGGATTGTTGAAAGTAATGCCCTAATTGCCATGCCGTGCTGAGTTAAAACTTCTCTGTGTTAATCAAACCCTTAGAAAGGTTGCTAACCTTTAACTCTGTTTCTCCTTTGAGAAGATGCTTGTTCGGTTGCAGTAAGTTATTGTGCTGCTAAAATTGCAATTTTTAAAATATTATTCTCATAGGGGTACAACATTCAAAAGGTGCAAAAGAATACCAGTAAGAAGTCTCCCTTCATGCCAAGTTAGAATGGGGACTGCCACAAATTAATCTAACTGTTGCTAGTGTAGGACATACTTCACTGAAGGAGGTGGGGTAAAAAGAGTTGATCTAAGTGACTTTAGAAAACTGTTTTGTCTGGGAACTCTAAAGCTAAAGACAAAACTATCCATAAATACTACACTCTGCTTATAAAGTTGTTTCTCACAGAAGTCGAACATTCTGAAAGTAGTTTATAACTATTCAAGGGTTGAAAAAATAATAAATGGAAAAGGGTTCTGGTGGCAGTTTGGAGCAGCTGTGGTACAAGAATGAGCTCCCCTCCTGTTTTCAGTCATTTTTGCTCTTCAAGGACTAGGAAAAGATTACCATTAACAAGGACACCAAAGTACCTAGCACCTGTTTATTCACCATCAACAAAGAAGAGCAACCGCTAGAAACATCACTAAATTGCAGCTGTTGAAGGACCCACAGGTGCCATTTGCTGCCTACAAAGTCCCCCTTTTGGAGTATAAGATCATTGTCCTCTTGCAGACCACCCAGTTTTATAGCCCCCAGGAGGCCTTCACCCAGGCCATCGCAGACCTTATCAGTGAGCTCTCCCTGCTGGAAGAGCAGTTTCAGGTGACCATCAAAGACAAGCGGGCCTCCCTGGTGGCGCAAACGGTTAAGCGCTGCGCTGTGGAGCTGTTGGCGGTGGCAATGTGAGTTCAAGGCCCAGCTGGGGAGATTCCCACATGGCACGGCAGACCTCTCCTGCCTCGCCCGCTGCTCCCCTCAGCAGTGCATTTCTGTCCATCTGCCCACTCTCTGGTGAACCCTCTTGCCGCCCCACGCCTCTGGCCTATACCCCAGCTTGTATGCATAAATAAATAAATCTTTAAAAAAAAAAAAAGACAAGCAAGAAGGAATTGAATAGTGGGCTGGAAACCTTGCTCAGCTGTTTCCTACCCTGCAATAGGCCCTTCTGCAGGCACAAGCAGAGGAGAGGAGCCTCTTCCAGCTCTGGGTCTCCCTATACATGTTTCAGCAAGCTCCTCCCCATGATACCCGTGCATAGATTATTTTCTCTCTTTCTAATAAAGTGTGGCAGAAGGAAGAATGGATGGATGGATGAGTGTGTGGGTGGATGGATGGATGGATGGATAGATAACAGATAATGGGAACCAGCTCAGAGAAAGAAATTACAAATAAGAAAGGAGTAAGGCTACAATGAACTCTGGTACTAGGTTAGAGTTGGAAAAAATTATATGATCTTATGTTTTGATTAATATATATATGAATAGATACAGAAGTGATAGTGCATATACACGAGTTATTTGCAGTTTTTTCTGAGCGCTAAGAAGCAGTGACACCCCTATAGCAACAAGCATATCCATACCCATATCTTTACTATTCTCCAATAAAAAGAACCTGGACTTCTTGGAGAAATAGCTGATTAATTCTAGGCCTGAGGCAGGGAAATTACTTAGTAGTGGTAGAAAGTCAGAAAGTACTAGAAAAATGAAAATATGGGCCATGTTGCAAGGACATGAACCAAACTAAAGCTCTTGCTACATTACATCAAATCAAAAATGTCGCAGCATAGCAAAAGAATGGGAGAAGATATATGCAAACCATAAGACAAATAAGGGGTTAATATTCCATAATACATAAACAACAGAAGAACCTTGTTAGTAACCAAGTGATCAAAGTTAAAATCACCATTATTAAGTCGCGTTGATATTTGTGCCCCTGGTATGATAAGAAGGTACTTCACTTTCATGTTTTTCTTTTCAAAAACTCATAGCCCCAGCCTAAACATGCGGAAAACATTAAAAAAAAAAAAAAAAAAGGGACATTCTTAAAATATTTCTTTAAAATATCAAGGTCATGAAAAACAAGGAAGACTAAGAAACTTTTGCAGACCAAAGGAGACTAAAGAACTGTGATGACTATTTGCCCCCCATCCCTAAAGAAAAATGACAGTGGAAAAATTTATAAAATCCTAATAAAATCTAGAGTTTAATTAATGATTATGTGCCAGTGTTTATTTCTTAGTTTTAACAAATTGCCATGTAAGATGTTAACAGTAGAGAAACTGAGTGAGAAATGTACAGAAATTCTGCACTATCTTATAACTTTTATAAATATAATTTCAAAATAAAACATTATTTTATTATACCCCCTCTAAAATGCATTACCTCAATAAACATAATTTTTTTAAAAGGGGAAAAAACTTTAAAGACAGAAATAAAAACAAAGCTCTGTCCATACTGTATTTATATGGACTGTTCCTCTTTTAGATCTTGCCCCATTATCAGTATATACATAGCTTCTTCAGTTTTTGTTTTTTCATTTTCTTTTTTTTTTGTAAGTAGCTTCAGAGAATTCCATTATGTAGTTGTACTATATTTAACTGGTTTCTTGCAGTCATTTGTTGTTTGTAGTCATTTGCTATTGCAAATAATTCTGTAATGAATAACCTTGTACATACCTTATACAAGTATAAATGGTATACAAGTATAAATGGTAAATTTAAAGAAGATTCCCTGGGTTTGTAATTTTAAAGATATCATCAAATTGTCCTACATAGAAATATATACTCCTGCCTACAGTATGTACAGGTGTCTATTTTTGCATACCATCACCAAACAGTATGTGTTTAAAAGTTTGAGCTTCACCAATCTAGTAAGTTTTTAAAAAGTTTTTGAGTACATATTTTTAAAATCTATTTGAAATATATTTCAGTGAAAGATTTTTGTTTTCGAGCCAGTGTTTTGTTTTCAAATATTTACCCAATCAGCTCAACACCATTTTTTGAATAGTTTATTTTTCCCGTTAATTAATCAAAATATGATTTTAAAAGTCCTATTCTCATATTTGTGTCTCTTTCTTGACTTTCCATTCTATTTCTGTACTGTAATGCACTTTCTGAGAAATTCATTGTTAGGCAATTTCATTGTTGTGTGAACATCCTATTAGTTACACAAACCCAGACAGGATAGCCTACTACACACCTAAGCTGTATATAGGGACCACCTTTTGTAGGTGTTGTGTTACGTAGTGCATGCCTGTACATGGATTTCTTTGTCTGAATGTGAACTCATGCTACACTGCCTTTTTTTTTTACTTGTATCATGAATATTTTCAAGTATGTTAAAAAGTATATACTATTTTAATATGATCTTAAAATTTTTTAATGTCTGGGGAGTTTATATTTCCTCCTTTCTTGCTTTTTTTCAGAATTTGCCTATCATGTTATTTTTCACACCTTAACTTTACAATAGTTTACTTAGTTCCCTTCAAAACTTTGTTCCACTTTGGGGTTTTGTGTGAGTGAGTGTTTGTGTGTGTGTGTCTTGTGTGTGTGAGCTCTTTGTTGGTGCTTTAATGTTTTCACCATTTAGCTCTTCAAATTTTTCATTTCAGTTTATAACCAGGTATTTTTTTCTCTTGCTCTCTCAGAGAGTGTTAATTGAATCTTTTTTCCTTTAATCATTTTACAGACTTGTATGTGTACACATGTGAAGGTTTTTAACTTCATAATATTCATTGTCTACCCAGTCACCCTAATGAATTCTTTAATTTGTAATATTTTTTTAGCTGTTTCTTTTGGATTTTCCATTTGTACAATCATGTTATCTGTAAATGATACGTTTGCTTCCTTTTCAGTTTCTATACCGGAAGCTGCGTATTTGAAGTGTTGTAGTAATGGCTCTCATGCAGGAGGGACCTTGGCAAACATAGCAGAGGCCATAGTACAAACTCTCGCACAGGCAGGAAACTTTGGTAATTAGAGCCATTGAATCCTGTAATGGAAGCCTGATTTTATTTTTTCATATTTCTCTTGTTTCCTCTAGATGTGAAATCTGGCAGCTATACAGTGTTACAAGTGGTAGAAGCGCTTGGGTAAGATCCTCTGTTCTAGAATGCCCTTCTCTATTTTGTACACTGCTGCTTTCCTGTAGTTAATTCACCCCAAATTTCTTCCACTGAAGCCCAACACCGCCACCCCCTTCTATATCAGCCCCTCAGGCTATGCCTATGTTTCTTCTGAAAAGTTTCATATCACCTGACTGAGGCTCCCTAAGGAAGTTTTATATGAATACAACCTGTGGGTCACATCAGCTCCTGGATTAGCCAACAGGTTTGGGGTGGGTGATTGAAGGCCATCAGTTCTTATTTAGAGCTGGAACTGACTCCTCCTATACTTCTTCAGATCAGCCACCCCATTGGGTTTCAGTCGTCTGGATCTGACCCATACCTGTCTTCGGCCCCTGCCTGGGAAGTTACCAGGAGGCTGACCTTGTACCAGGTAGATCCCTACTATAGAATAAGTGGAGAGACAGCTGGAAAACCAGTGTCATAACTAGCTATTGCAAACACCAGAGGAAGCATGTGCTTATAATCGAATGTCCACTTTCCTTGTACTTCATACTTGATAGATCATTTAGATTGACAGGTTTTATTAGCAGAGAGTGTTAATTGTCATGGCGAGCATATCTTCTAAAACAGAAAGCTAAAAAAATGGAGGGAGAGGGGGATTAGGTCACTATTATACATTTCTCCCATATATGAGACCACTTGACCTTTGTACCACATTGTGGCATTGGTCATTTTTATTGAGCTATAATTCATATATAAAGTTCACTTTTAGAGTATTTATAACTCCATAGCTTTTAGTGTATTCACAGATTTGTGCAACCCTTACCACAATCAATTTTTAAATATTTTTATCACCCCAAGAGAAACCCATGCCCACTAGCAGTCATTCCCCACTACCTCCTAATGAGGAATTACAACCACTAATCTATTTTCTGTCTCCATGAATTTGCATTTTCTGGACATTTCATGTAAATGGAATCATACAACATATACTCTTCTTAATTGGTTTCTTTCACTTGATGTTTTCAAGGTTCATCACTGTTGTAGCACTTCATTTCTTGTTGAATAATTTCCATTGAATGGATATGCCATATTTTGTTTAGCCATAAGTCAGTGGACCGTCATAATCAGTTAATAGACACTTTGGCTATTCTGAAAATGCTGCTAGAAGCACTTGTATGCTTTGGTCCATTTCTAAATGTAGTTTTCTACTTCTGAACAGGGACCTTTCTACATTTGCGTATCCCAGGGATCCTGTCAAGACTGATCTTATATTTGACCCATTGCTTCTAGTTATAGACACCCTTCTCCCTGAGGTTTCACTCACATGTCCTAGCCAGCTCCCCTTTAGAAACCTTCTACTTTCTACTTTTACTTTGTTAAATTCCTTGCAGTATATTTAAATCTAATCTCTATGGAACTATTTTGAAAATAAGTCACCTCTTTGTCGCCCACACCAGTCCAGTTCCTCCCACATCAATAATCCTAGCTAAAACCTTTATTCTGGCCACTTTATAGCCTTCCAATTATTTTTTTCTCTAAGACCTTGGTGATTGCTCTTAACATTTTTCTTTATATTTACTCTCCTATTTTGGTAGAAGCTGCAACTGCAATCATATCTTGGGCCCTGTGGGTAGCAGCTGCTAAGCTCTGTTTCAGAGGAATGTCACAGTCACACTGGGGGGAAAGGATACCCAGTGCCCGATCGGTGCCTGGCAACGGACACTTCTCTAGGCTGTGGTGCTCCGTGTGCCTCTAAAGATGCCAGAGCAATCTGGGGATCAGCTCTTTCATCTCTGGCTTTGCTGATATCTGTAATTCTAAGTACCTCCGGAATATCATCCTGGAATTACGCCTTTAACAGGGCTTGACTTCCATGCCCAGGGAGTGAATGTGACTAATTGCAAAATATTTATTCCTACCGAAGGTTGATCTGGATAATATCAGACTCACTCTATCCTACTTTCTCCAGGTCCTCTCTAGAGAATCCAGAACCCCGAACTCGGGCACGGGGAATCCAGCTTTTGTCACAGGTGCTGCTCCAGTGTCACTCCTTGCTCCTGGAGAAGGAAGGTACTGCCATCATTAGAAGGAATGTCTTCCTGAGTTACAGAGCCAAGGCCTCTCTTGTCTCTTCAAGCTAACTTTATGGGGGGGAAGGGAGGGGATATGGTATATGTGAACTACTTATTCAAGTCTTTGTTCCTCACTGGTATATGTCAGAAAAGAAAAGAATTGAGACAAAAGACAGATGAAGAGCTTTTTTTCCTGCAGTGTATCTTCACTGCTCTATAAAATGGAAAATACAGTATTTCATAGAGAAGAAAAGTAATGAAATATCACAGTACTTTAAAAGCCTAAGGAAAAAAGCCAACTTAATTTTCTTCCATAGTGGGGTTATGGGAACTATCATCTGTATAAGTAAAGTTTTCTTAGAATATAGCCATGCCCTTTTACTTATGCTACTGTTGTGTTACAGTGGCAGAATTAATCAAAATTGAATAGTAGTGACAGGGACTATGTCTTGTAAGCCCAAAATATTTCCTATCTGATCCTTGAAGAAAAAGTTTGCCAATCCGTCTTCTGTATAAGGTCAATTCTGGGATGGAAAATGGATCTGACTGTGGATCCATGTGAAAATGAATAATAAATGTGCACCTGTTTTCCTGATATCTCTGGGTGAAGGGAAGAATTTGCAGTGAAGCCCAAGCAGGAATAGCGGTGTTGGTGGGCCCTTTCGCCTGGGGAACTAAAGGCTGAGCTTCTGTTTGTGCAGTGGTTCACCTGATCCTGTTCTATGAGAACCGGCTGAAGGACAATCATCTTGTGATCCCGCCTGCCCTGCAGGGTTTGAGGGCGCTTGTGAGTTCTCCCCTTTGATTCATTATACACTGTGTTCATAGAGCCCTTACTCGGGTAATTCTTTCCTTGCCCTTTAGGGGTGAGGCTAAGGAACAGATACCCAAGTGTGGGACTAAGCCAGCTCCCCTTCCGTTTTTACTCTAGAGAACAAAAATATCTTTGGGGGGACAGGAATTTAGAACCAAATGGAAGGAGCTGCAGGGAACTAATTAGCTTGAGAAAAGGGGCCACATTTCTCACTGTTAGCACTTCTTCCTGAACAAGGATCGTGTGATTCCCCCCATTGCTAATTAGGGCTGCTTTAGGACTGTATCTTAGAGGCTGTGCTTGAATTCCCCTGGTGCTCACCTATCCTCTCTTCTCCCCCAAGAGCCTATGTGTGCCCTTACCTCCAGGGTTAGCAGTCTCTGTGCTTAAAGCCATCTTCCAGGAGGTCCATGTACAGGTGAGTGATAACAGTTACCTTGGTGTTCTCTATCTCCCTACATAGTTATCTTGACATAGCTAGAATCAGGTAACAAAAAAAATAGTGCCTTTTAAGTTCTGAACTTTTTCAAGTCTTTGGCCATGTTTACATGCTATTCCTTCTGTTTAAAGAGAATGAGGCATGTTTCCAACCTATGTCCTTTTACACCGAAGGACAGTCAAGCATACAGCAGACAGGTTTTGGTTACTGTCTCCACTGTTGTACTGCTGGGCCCATTGCCGTGTCCTTTTTCTGTATTTCCTCTTAGGTTGATCTTATACTCATATAAAGAGCACTGTCCACTTAGAGAATTGTAAAGCAAGAAGTAGTTATGCCTGCTGAGGAATATTTTGAGCACTTAACTTTACTTATTTCCTGTCTCTCCCACCCCAAGTCCCTGCGACAGGCAGACCGACATACTGTCTACAGTATTATCACCAATTTCATGCGAACCCGGGAAGAAGGTATGAGACATG
This sequence comes from Scalopus aquaticus, assembly GCA_004024925.1. Classification (NCBI taxonomy): domain Eukaryota; kingdom Metazoa; phylum Chordata; class Mammalia; order Eulipotyphla; family Talpidae; genus Scalopus; species Scalopus aquaticus. The sequence goes on along the minus strand of PVIJ01002618.1, from coordinate 120,293 downwards.
CTTTCTGGGAAATCTGAACATCCTCCCCTATACCCCACTGCCGGGGCTGATTTTAGCCTGGGGTTATATAGCAGAACCAATCCCGTGACAGAGAGTGATAATGGGAAATGGGCTCTACTCAGTCCCCAATGAAGTAAAGAAGCAGGGGGTCGGTGGGGTGGGAGGAGTTGAATGATTTCTTACCTGTCCTACAAATTGTTGCACATCTCTTCTCAATTCAGTATTCTCTTAGAATAGAAAAAACAGAAGGGTCAGCTTTGGGAAGCAGGACAGGGGAGGCAGTGACAGTAAAGGGAGAACACATGCCCGAAGAAAGCTTTCTGTCTGTGAGACAGTAATGACCTTGTTTTCTTCTCCCCAGAGCTGAAGGGCCTAGGAGCTGACTTCACCTTTGGCTTCATCGAGGTGATGGATGGGGAAAAGGATCCCCGTAATCTTTTGGTGGCTTTCCGCATTGCCCATGACCTCATCTCCAGGGACTATAGTCTGGGTATGTCCTTGTAGCCATGAATTAGTGGGTTGGGCTTGTTATAATATGTATCAATAGCTTATGAGTCAACCCCATTCTTTCTCTGTTGCCATAGGACCCTTTGTGGAGGAATTGTTTGAAGTAACATCCTGTTATTTCCCTATTGACTTTACCCCTGTAAGTAGTATCATTCATTCATTCAGATACTCATTGAGTACCTGTATGTGCTTAGCTGAGTTCTAGGCACTAAGGTTTTAGCAGGGAACAAAAGAGACAATCTCTGCCCTCGTGAACTTATATTTTAGTAAATTGGGATGTTCAGGGTATACTTAGGGTACTCAGGATATACCTTAAACTCCTTAACAATGAACTTAATGCCGAGAGATTTACAGAATTGTAAGACATGGTCACTACTCTTGAAGGTTGAAACATTTAAGTAATAATATGACATCATGGGCCAAAGTGAACAGTGTTATTCTAGTTGTTCAGAGAAGATAGAGTTCAGTGTAAGCTACAATAGCAGGAACTGACTTTATACATAAAATAGGATTTCATTTGGTTTCCGAGGGATGCTAGAATATTATTCTGGAGTGCCGGGGGCATCTGAGGCCATAGAAACAAATTGACAAAACAAAGGCATACAAATTGAGCATAATATGTATAGGAGATGTTTGCTCTGACTCCCTTTGACCTTCCTTTCACTCTACGTCTTGATTTCCCTTCCATTTCCAAATATTCAGGGTCTCATCACTATATGGGTGTGCATGAGTATGTGCACTCCAAGAATTAATGGTTTGGGAGAAATGAGTTATCACAACATACTAGGCAACATTGAGTATTGACTCTGCCTTTAACATTACAAGCCATCTTTGCCTATTCCCAAATCAGAAATTTCTTGCCACCTTATTATAGTTAACATCATGTTGCTTAGAACCACCATCTCCTGATGTTCTCTTTTGTAATCACTATTCCTAACTCAAGTGAGCTTACACCTTTGAAAACGCTCTTGAAATATCTTAGTTAGGCTACCAGGTTTCTCTGTTTTTGCTTTGTTTTATTTTGTGTTTGTTTTGAAAAGAACACATTCACATGATGCAAAATCCCAAAGTTGCAAAAAGGTGAAAATCTACCTGCCATCAAATTTCCTTCTCTGTAGTTAAAATACTTTATCATTCATGCCTGTATCTTTTTCATCCATATATAAGCTGGTGCTCAGCCTCCCACTTGACCCAGCCAAATGTTAGCTTATCTATACACTTTACCTGTACTTTGCCTTTTTCACTTAACAGTGTATCTTGGAGTTCTTTATCTTTATGATTGTGTAATATTCCTTTGCATGGAAATACCTAATTTCACTATGGGATAAAGGTTGCTAATCTTATGCTGTTACAAACAGTATTGCAACATACATGCCCTATTATGTATTATTTCACATATATAGGTATAACAGTAGGATAAATTCCTAAAAGTGGAATTTACTGGAACATGCACATTTATAATTTAGATATGGGGAAGAGTATTTCATTCAGTTGTTTGGTTTTTTTTTTTAATGTAATACAATGAACATTATTCAGCATTTAAAGATAGACAATTAAGCCTCTTTAACTGTCACCACCTATCTTCCCTTTAGAGATAATCCCTCTTCCCAGCTGCTAATATATTTTCTCTGACAAATTTTAAGCATAACAAAGTTACAGATAAAGATAGGAGAACTTCTCTTTTTAGGCAAATCTTTTCGTGTTGTTCTGCTCTACAGCCTACAAGAAGCTAAAAGCTCTTGTCAACGTGCTAATTAAAAGACACCTGGCTTTAGCAAAACTATTTGTTAGAAATATTCTTTATGATCTTATTAGTTTTACCCACTGTAGTAAATCATATCAGTATAATGATGGTTCCTTTGACTTTCATTGTGCCTGGGTGCTCACTCTAGAGCAAGGGTTAATTAGCAGACTTTTGGTGAAGGGTCAGAAAGTGACTCTTAGAGGCTTTGCAGCCATATAATCTCTGTTGTGACTCCTTAACTCCGTGGTTCTAGCACAAAAATGGTCATAGATACTGGAATGTAGTACTGTGACTGTTTGCAATGAAACTTTATTTATGGGCATGGAAATTTAAATGTCATATAATTTTCACATGTCACAGGATATTATTCTTCTCTTGCCTTTTTTCCAACTAGTTAAAAATGTATACACTATTCTTAGCTTGTGAGTCACACAATCTCAGTTGGTTGTTTCCTACTCCGAATACAAAGCAGATATTAAATCTTCCTTCACCATCATCCTAGGGGTTCCATTATCCTTGGATGAGATCTCTTATTCCCTGGGCCCATGTTATTTCTCATTTTGTGGTTTATTCCCTTGCTTTGGTGGTACACACCTTTGGTAACTAACTGCCTGAGTATATAAAAGAATAAAAAGTTTTGGATTTTGTAAATCTAAATTGTCTTCGTTCTTTTCTCCCACTTATTGACAATATGGCTATAAAATTCAAGAATGAAAGAAATTCTTTTCCACCAAGATTTTGAAGGCATTGCTAGACTTACCTCTAGTTTTCAGTTGTAAAAAGAAGTCTAAATTCCTTCTGAGTTGAAACTTTTGTGTTCACCTTTTCCCCTCCTTTCTGTAAGCTTTTAAGTATGATTTTGCCATCAATATATTGAAATTTCACAATAGTATGCCTTAGTAAGAAGGGTCTGTTTCATGCATCATACTAGATATTTGGTAGGACCTGTCTATCTGGAAACTTGTGTCCTTTGGTCCTGGAAAATTTTTTTGCATTCTTCCACTGATGATTTATTTCTTCCCCTCTCTTTTCTTTGTTCCTCCTTTTTGGAACTCCTGTTAATATTTTGTTGGGTCTTTGACTCTTTTCTTTCATATTTTCATATATTTCCACTTTTATCTTTTTTTTTTTCTTTTTTTTTTTTTTTTAAGATTTATTTATTTATACATACAGCTGGGGTACAGGCCAGAGGCGTGGAGCGGCGAGAGGCTTCACCAGAGACAGAGTGGGGAACAGAACAGGCAGATCAGAAATACACCGCTGAGGGGAGCAGCGGGCGAGGCAGGAGAGGTCTGCCGCACCATGTGGGATTCTCCCTGGCTGGGCGTCGAACTCGCATCGCCGCTGCCTACAGCGCCACAGCGCAGCGCTTAACCGCTGCGCCACCAGGGAGGCCCATATTTCCACTTTTATCTTTTCTATTAGTCAAAGTTAAGCCATGAAAATAGAAACCATATTGAAAACAAGTAATTTAATGTAGGAAATTATTAATACTAATAATAGGAAAACTGAGTAGTCACATAAGGAATAGTGAAGCAACCCAGAGATTAAACCAGGAAGTTATCACCACCCCTAGACTGGAAAGACAAAGGGGAGAGTTGATGTTGCTAGACCCCAGTACTAGGCTAAGAGTTTTTGACAAAAACTGGAAACACAGTGGGCCTGTCAGTGGGCACTGGCGCCGTGGAGGACATGCTGCCAGTGCTGAAGGTGCAGCTGAATCGGAAGGATGGAGAGAAATACCCAAGCTTTTCACTTCTCTCTGCCTTGCATTGTTCTGTAAGTGCCTCGCATTGGCTGCACCCAGGCCAGTATGGGAACCAGGGGAATGTGTTCCACAGTGATTAGGAGCGGCTCTGAAAGCAGAAATGCCTGTGTTAAGCACGTTTTCCCAGTAACCCCTGCTATTGATTTTTTTCATTTCCGCACTCATGCTTTGAATTTCTAGAGGCCTTTCATTGTCATTGATGATGATCTTTGAATGTTTTTCTTTTTTAAAATAGCATTCTGTTCTTGTTTAATTCATGGATGGATTACTTTCTTAATCTTTTTGAAAACATTGAGATAATAATTTTTAATACTTCTTTTCCCCACATAGGTGGTTCTTGTTTCCTGCAAGCTTTGTTGTTTTTTTCATCTTTTTAGATTTATTTTGATCTCTATTTTCAGGTATAGACTTTTCTCAGATAGAAGAGGCTGGAAAGATCTCAACACTCAGCACCACATGACTTAGACCTCCTCTTTTGATGTAGCATTAGGTCCTAAATCGTAGCACATCTCTAAGACTAGAGACCTTGTCTTACCCTCTCCAGAAAATTAAATCTCCAGATTCTGCTGCAGTTAGGAAGAAGTAAGGAGGCAATCTCAGAGGTCAGATCTATTCTTTCACCCTAGTTCCAGAGATACCTGGTATTGTCAGTTGCAAAGCTTTTTGAGGACCTTGCTGTGTATATTGGTTAGTCAGCTTTCCCCAGTCCTACTGAAGATTCTCTTATCTTAGCTCTGCTAAGTAGTTTTCTTCTTATCCGTCTGCTTTTCAGCTCCTAAAATTTGTTGCTAACATCTCTTATTTTGTTCTCCTCAACCTTTAGCTTTATGCTTAAAAAAAAAAAAAGTAAAGAAAATCCCCTTTCTATATTTTTGGTGGGATTTCTAAAGAGGACAAGGAAAATCTATGCATGTTTTCAATATGCCATCTTGATGCTTCTTATATTGCCAGAATTACAGCTTTTTATGAGGGTAAAAAAAGATAGAAATGCCCATTAAAAGGGGGTTATTTAAATAAATTGTGACTCAACCACACAGTGAAATAGTACCAGCCACTAAAACTAATGTTATGAAGGAGTAACTTAATATCATAAAAAATTTCCAGAAAGGGGCCTTCCTGGTGGCACAACAGATTAAGTCGCAGCACTATGAAGCTATCCACAGCTACTGCAGCACGAGTTCAATCCCCGGCCAGGGAGATTTCCACATGGCGCAGCAGACCTCCTGTCTCGTCTGCTGCTCCCCTCAGCAGTGTATTTCAATAGATCTGCCTGTTCTGCTCCCCACTCTGTTTCTGGTGAATCCTCTCACCCCCCTATACCTCTAGCCTACACCTCAGCTTGTATGCATAAATAAATAAAAACTTTTTTTTAATTTCTGAATGTGTTAAGTGAAAAAATTAATTACAAACTCTATGTACAAAAAATGTCACGTTTATTAAAAGTATGTGTATTTTATTCTTTTTTTTTAAGATTTTATTTATTTATGCATACAAGCTGGGGTACAGGCCAGAGGCGTGAGGTGGCGAGAGGGTTCACCAGAGACAGAGTGGGGAGCAGAACAGGCAGATCGACAGAAATACACTGCTGAGGGGAACAGCAGGCAAGGCAGGAGAGGTCTGCTGCGCCATGTGGGATTCTCCCTGGCCAGGCGTCGAACTCGCGTTGCTGCTGCCGACAGCTCCACAGTGCAGCGCTTAACCGCTGCGCCACCGGGGAGGCCCAAAAGTATGTTTATTTTAAAGGGAAACTGTGTCTACTAACTCATAGTTATAACTGACACACGGAGAAGAAAGTAATGCACCAAAAGTTAAGGGTGCTTGTCTCTGGTTGGTGAGGTGATAGATCAGATAAAAAATAAACTCCCAAATGTTTCCAAGAATCACGTAAGCGCAAGCGTGTCTTCCTGCTGGAGCCTTACATCATACTATTGTGCCAGATTGCTCGTGACTATGACCCTGAAGGGTCACCAGGTTCAAGCCTGTGTCCAGTGGTCATCTGAAGATTTGTGCAAATCCATGGCCCTTTTCCTTTTTCCAGCCACCTAATGATCCCCATGGTATCCAGAGAGAAGATCTCATCCTGAGTCTTCGAGCTGTGCTGGCTTCCACACCACAGTTTGCTGAGGTGGGTCTAGCCAAGGTTAGGATAACTAGCCTTAGCCCATAAAAGGCTCTGAAGAAAGAACAGTAAAAGCATGGGGGAAAAGGAAGTGCCAGTGTATATTTTAGGGTATGACATTCTGCAGATGTCTCCAGACTTGTGTGCCAAGTATCTTCAGATCTTAAAAGTAGAAAACGTTACCATCTCCTTTTAAAATAGTAATCCAATCCCATTCTGGTGCTATCTTTTCAAATTCTGCAACTTTGCCAAGTAGCCCATTTTTCAGGTAACTGGGGTCTGGCCACAGTTTGGCAGGAAGGCTGGCTTAGTCTCAACTCCTGACTCAATCGTAGCTCCCTGATGTAGCACCTACCCCTGTGGGCATGGTTCGCCTCGGTGTGGCCACAACACTTTCCATCTCAAGCTTGGGTTCTTTTTCTCTCCCACAGTTCCTATTGCCCCTACTGATTGAGAAAATGGACTCTGAGATTCTGAGTGCCAAGCTGGATTCTCTGCAGACGCTGGTGAGTGATTTTTCTCCTTCCAGTGTCCAGCTGCCTTTAGATAATCTAGGGATCTAAGCAATTACCGATTTTTGAAGAGCCAGGGAATTCAGTCGTTCTCAAAAGAGCGATGACCAGGATCTAGTCCTATATGTTGATCTAAAGCCCTAGTTGCATGTTGTGAGAAGTGGGGAAAGACTGACCAAGGTTCCCTCTTCATGCTTGCTTTCCATCAGTCAGGGTAAACGCCTATTTTCTTTGCCCAGGTAGAACTGTTAGGAAATCCTGATGGTTTTTCTGCTGAAAGCCAAGCTCCTTCAGGTGCCACTGTGCTGAGGTGCCTGCATATCCTAGGAAGGCGGAGAGTGTAGCTAGCTGATACTTGTGCTTCCTCGGCAGAACGCCTGCTGTGCTGTGTATGGACAGAAGGAACTGAAGGACTTCCTACCCAGCCTTTGGACTTCCATCCGCAGAGAGGTGAGTGTCAGATAAACTGACTACTGTTAACCCACCCAGTTATCAGGCACGAGGGGGAAATAATATACTCTCCTTTTCCTGCTTTTGCTGTTCCTGGTTATTCAGCAAGCAAGTGGACCTACTTCTAGTTGAATGGCAAGGGAGGTAGTTCCTGTGTGAGATTCAGGTGCTTGGTGGTGGTGTTTGATCACCTTTGCATGTGTCTACTTCCTGTTACTCCTTGATAAGAATCCTAGGTCATAGTGCCCTTGGTGCCAGGCTGATTAGAAGAATAGAGGAAGTGACTCAGGATAGGGGATTCCAATAGCCACTGTTCAGAGTTGGCTTTCTGCTTACCAAGAAGCATGAGTGTTAATCCTAGTGGAACTGTGGACTTCTGAGAATATACTAGTCGAGAAGAAATTCCCTTGAGGGATCAGTTTCCACTGCTGTGCCCTAAAGATTCTGTCTCTCACACACACATACACCAAGGTGGGTGGGGTCTCACCCGGTGCAGGCTCACCTCAGTAGCCATGGGATCCCTCCCTGACAGGTGTTCCAGACGGCAAGTGAGCGGGTGGAGGCAGAGGGCCTGGCGGCCCTCCGCTCCCTGACTGCGTGTTTGTCTCGCTCTGTGCTGAGGGCTGATGCTGAGGACCTCCTTGACTCCTTCCTCAGCAACATTCAACAGGGTAATGGGGTCATGACAGCCAGAAAGGGGAGTGAACACAACAGGGATAAATTCCTTAAGAGCCAGTGGCTTTTCATGTATAGAGCACACTTGGGACTGGAGCGCTGCTTGGAATTGAAAACAAGTGAATGGGAACTGCTAGCAAACTGCCCCAGGCAGGTCTTAGTCTCCACCTTCTGAGGACTTCTGGGAAGAATCAGGACCCATCCGGCCTACTCCCAGGTCTGTGATGTGCTGCCTCTCTAGACTGCAGGCATCATCTGTGTGAACCAGACATGAAATTGGTGTGGCCTAGTGCCAAACTGTTGCAGGCTGCTGCAGGTGCGTCTGCCCGGGCCTGTGACCAAATCACCGGCAACGTACTGCCTTTACTGCTGGAACAGTTCCACAAGCACAGTCAGGTAAGGGAGCGGAGCCTTCGGGGGAAGTGGTGGGACCTGCTGCTCACAGAGGGTAGGCTAAGTGCTGTGCTTGGGCCACATAAAAGCTTTTGCTCCATGAGCTGCTGCTGATTCCCCTGTTTACTCTTTTTCTGACGCATGAAAGGATAATTCTCCCACTCCAGAGTAGTAGTGTTGGAATCCTTCAAAATATTCTTTGAATCTGAGATTCTTAAAACATTACAGAGCAACCAGCAGCGGACAATCCTTGAAATGATCCTGGGTTTCTTGAAGCTGCAGCAGAGGCAGAGCTCTGAAGACAAGGGTAAGGTCACCTTCCAGATGTGGTGTCCTAGAGGCTGCTGAGCACTGCAGCCCTACAGAACTCGCAGGCGATGAGGGCTGCAGAGAAGTGGCCTAGAGCAGGGTTCTGCTCTGAGATTGGAGCACAGACAACTGACCAGATAAGCCTCATCTGCTGCTTCCCCAGCATGCTGCCCAAGCAGGCTTCGCATCCGGCTGAGTCAGGCTGTGTGAGACAGGCTTCCTCTGACCTACACTCTGTCTCTCCCTAGATGAAAGGCCTCTGCGCGGCTTCAAGGACCAGCTGTGCTCACTGGTCTTCACGGCCCTAACAGACCCCAGCAACCAGCTTCAGCTTGTTGGCATCCATACACTTGTGGTGTTGGGTGCCCAGCCAGGTACCCAAGGGGTGAAAAAGGGGGGTTGGGCCCTATTTTGTCATCTTCTGTCTTACATGAAGAACAGTCTTAATTCCCTGGCTCTCACTGATTTGGAATTGAAGGGTTATGGTGGCTAGAGGGGACAGGTGAGTCTCATGTTCCCTTCTAACACAGACCTCCTGTCTCCTGCGGACCTGGAGTTAGCAGTGGGTCACCTGTACAGACTCAGCTTCCTGGAGGAGGATTCCCAGAATTGGTGAGAGTTGACAGCAGCAAGACAGCAAGCTGTTCCCTACCTCTGTGTCAGCAGCAGCAGAACCAGCAAGGATCAGGGGTCTATGCTTCTGACCGTTGGCTCTCCCCAGGGAAGGTGGGCCCTGTGCTTGGCTCTGGCTACTAACTAGTTGAGTATGAGGCTTCTACCTTTCCTGGGCATTAAGGAGCCCTGCCAACTTAGTGGTGTAGGTACTTGAACTCACTCTTCATAAAGTGGCCTCACAAGCCCACAGTCCTGAATCTGCCCAGGCAAGAGAATTGTGGGCCAAGGCTCAGCTAACGCTCATCTGCTCTGTGTCCTCAGCAGGGTGGCAGCACTGGAAGCATCAGGAACACTGGCCACTCTCTACCCTGTGGCCTTCAGCAGCCACCTAGTGCCCAAGCTGACTGAGGAGTTGCGCTTAGGTACGCGTCTAAGCTTCTATGGTCCACCCCTTCCTAGAGGGGCTTGTGCCTGCATGCCTGTCATCACACAGTGAAACTTTGTCTCCTGGGTGGTTTTCAGAAGAGTCGGATCTGGCTAGAGGGGATAGGCCCACCAGATGCTCCCGGCATCTGTGCTGTCTGCAAGCGCTGTCGGCTATATCAACACATCCCAGCATTGTCAAAGAGACACTCCCTCTGCTGCTACAGCATCTCCGCCAGATGAACAAAGGTAATTACCAGAATAGTCATCAAGGAGCTGGTCTGAGTGGGCAGCCACAGTTGGGTTCGTAGTTGATGCCTCTAAGGCAGTGGTTCCAGCATGGCTACCTGTGAGTTACATGGCAACTTTTAAAATAAAATACTGATGCCTGGGCCTCACTCGGTGCAGCTGAATCAGTCCTGAGGAGGGGTGGATTTGGGCCTCAGTGCCCAGGCGATTTTAATGTGGAGTCAGAATCGAACAGCAGCACTCTAAGGCTGTGCTATTCAAAATACAGTCCCCCTCAGCATTATGGACTTCATCTGAGAGCTTATTAAAAGTGCAGGTTCTCAGGTCCCACTGAACAGAATCTGCATTTTAACAGGATTTCAGGCAACTCATATGCACCTTCAAGTTTGAGAAGCATTGTTCCAAGGCGTACATGAGAGCAGCAGTTGCTACTGCGAATCTCTGCGTGTTCCCCATGGGCCCTAACATCTCAAGCTCCCTACTTTGCACTGCCTGGCCCTTGTGGTGGATTCAGAAGTTGTTACATAGTAGAAGTAACCTGGGAAAAACCCTACAATGAGAGCTGGTTTCACTGAGTCTCCATATCTCTATAAAATGGGGGGAATGATGGCTTCTAGGGTTGAGAAGAAAAATGAGAAAACGTGTGTGATGCTTCTGTTGCAAAGCCTGGCACAGGGCAAGTCTCAGCTCCAAACTCTGAATAGATGAAAAAAGGAACCAAGAGAATGAAATGACGCTTTCTTGATCTCTTCACTCACTCGTCTTGCTGTAGCCAAAATACCTGGAAGCGCTGTTAAGAAACCTTACAGAGAACACTTTCTCACCACACAGGCAGTATGGTTGCAGGACCAGCTGAAGTTGTTGTCGTCTGTCAGAGCCTCCAGCAGATGGCAGAAAAATGCCAGCAGGACCCTGAGAGCTGCTGGTACTTCCATCAGACAGCTGTACCTTTCCTGCTGGCCTTGGCTGTGCAGGCTTCCATGCCAGGTAACTCCCAGCCTCACCTCCTAGTCTTCCTCTAGCACTTTGGTTCCCATTAAACAGCACTGTCTCCCTCAGGGTATCACTGATAATGCATTTTGTATCTGCAGAGGCTCAGATGGAAAATCTGTTGTCCCCTAGAATGAGATTTCACTTCAAGCAAAAGATGGCAGGAGCTGAAATCCACTAGGGTCGGCAATACTCAAAGCACTTACATCTTTCTGTCCTCCTTTTTATTGTTATGAATTAGGTTGTTGGAAAAGTCATGATGTATTTTTCCTTTGAAAAACAGAAAAAAATGCGTCATGACTTTTCTCACAACCCAATAATTACCTGAGTTAGAATCAAGTCATGGAATCAAGTAGGCCACATTGGGTTTCATTTTCAGCTCCAGCACCAGCACCTGCTAATTTAGGCAAAGATAATTAACCTTTTTAAGTCTCTGTTTCCTCACAAGTTAAGAGAGAAAAAGTATCACAAAATAGTTGGTAAGGATTAAATAAAATAATGTGTACTGCCTGGCCGTACTGTAAGAATTCTATGCATGGTAGCTGCTAGAATAAGATAAAGCCATGTTGTTTTTAAAGACTAAGCATCTTCTGATGTTAGAAATCTTCCTATTAGCTGGCCTTAGTTTATGGTGTTGCCCAGCCTAAGGACTGCACAGAGCTCTCAAGAGCACTCTGGCCCACCCTGGCCCACTCCTGTTTCTGAAGCCTTGCTGGTTCCTGGGCTACAGCACGCGAGAGGACAGGTCCAAACTGCTCGTGCAGTCACGAGCAGGCAGCCCCAGAGCCGTGACAGTGAGCAAACTTGATCATTTGGATCCCTGAGCCACAGCCATGGTTTGTGCTTGTGTGTTTGATTTCGCAGAAAAGGAGTCCTCAGTTCTAAGAGTGCTCTTGGAGGATGAGGTTTTGGCCGCCGTCGTGTCTGTCATTGGCACTGCCACCACCCACTTGAGCCCTGAGTGAGTAGAATCACGGATGAGGCTTGAGGCCAGGGAGAATGGGGTCATGCTTGGTGGAAGCAGCAGCCAGCTGCCTTCTGAGCTGTACTTTCACGCAGATTTAAATATGGAGACAATTACTTCTTTATAAGTTTAGCTGGCAAAGTAAGAAGGGGCTTTTTAGCCCCATGGACTGTGATACTATGGGCTGCGGACATGTGTTGAGAATCATATAAGACGCATTTTTAAAATACACATTGGGTTCTCTCATTAGTTAACTCCAGAAGAATAGGAATTTGATGAGTTCACTGATGTATTTATCACCAGGGCCGAAAACAAGCCTGTTTCCTGGCATCTAATACATTCTGAATTAAGATTTGGTGGGTGTGTGAATGTCTGTGTCCTGGCTCACTGACTCAGTGGCTCTAATGTGAACCCCAAGTCTGCTCTGGAACCCTGGCTCCTCGGTGATACCTAGTACTCTGCCCTCAGCTTAGCTGCCCAGAGTGTCACTCGCATTGTGCCCCTCTTCTTGGATGGCGACATCTCCTTTCTGCCTGAAAACAGCTTCCCTTGCAGATTCCAGCCATTCCAGGTGAGGGTCTGATAGATCATATGGGGAGAATCTTGGGACTTCTGTCATTCAGATTCTTTTTTAGGGGTATTGGGGCCAACCAGCCTGTTGCTGGCAGGACGGGCTTGATAGGGCTCTTTGTCATTTATAGGATGGCTCCTCAGGGCAGAGACGGCTGGTTGCACTGCTTATGGCCTTTGTCTGCTCCCTGCCTCGAAATGTGAGTGAGCACACTTTGGGGGGCACCCTCGTTTAACTGGTTCCCTGGTGACTTCTGGGCTGGAATTTGTTCCAGGCTGAGCTGATCATCTACTTTCCCCACTGGAGCAGTTCTCATTCAGCCTGGCGCCTGCTGCCACTCTCCCAGTGTTCTCTGGGTCTGTTACATAGCCAGGTCTTCTGCAGGTGGAAATCCCTCAACTGAACCGACTGATGCGGGAGCTTTTAGAGCTGAGCTGCTGCCCCGGCTGCCCCTTCTCCTCCACTGCCGCTGCCAAGTGCTTTGCAGGACTCCTCAACAAGCACCCTGAAGGTACTGGGGTGAGGCTGTGGGTCGGCAGCCTCCCTGCATCAACTCCCCGTGAACTCTTGAATTCACTCCTCATTCTCTTCAAAAAAGGAGCCTGCTCATAACAGGATAGGGCTTCTCAAGGGACAGCGCTTGGGACAGGAGTCAAGACCGGAGTTGGGCGAAGCTTTACAGGTCTTGTGAAGATGGGGGATCAAGCAGAGTGTCCTCTAGTTTTGTCATCCTATTCCCTAGAGGAGTGATCATAAATAATTCTTTGTTAGAAGCGGACAACTGTTTTTGAGTGCCAGCATTCCTGCATTGTGAGAAAACCAGGCTCACAGACTGGGGTCGTAGAGCTGAGTGGGCCAAGTCCAAGCTGAAATGACACTGTTCTTTTGTTGTTGTTGTTGTTGTTAAGATTTATTTATTTATGCCTACAAGAACTGGGGTGTAGGCCAGAGGTGTGGGGTGGTGAGAGGATTCACCAGAGACAGAGTGGGGAGCAGAACAGGCAGATCAACTGAGACACTCTGCTGAGGGGAGCAGCAGGCAAGACAGGAGAGGTCTGCTGCACCATGTGGGAAGCTCCCTGGCCAGGGATCGAACTCATGCTGCAGTGGCTGCAGATAGCTTCATAGTGCTGAGACTTAACCTAACCCGTTGCGCCACCAGGGAGGCCCAACACTGTTCTTTTCTAACAGCTGCCCAGGGAGCTCTGCATTTCAATGATTTACACCTTCATTGTTGAGAGAAATAAGGGAGCCTTGGCACAGCATCTCCTGTCTCCCTTTTAGGGCAACAGCTGGATGAATTCCTACAGCTGGCCATGGACAAAGTGGAGGCAGGACTGAACTGTGGGTCCTATCGTAGTCAGGCCTTCATACTGCTTCTCTGGGTAAGGAGCAAGAGTGGATTCTGGTTAGACAAGAGTTATGTCTGGTTAAAGTAAAATTTATCCATTTCACCCTGAATCACAAGCATGCTTCTTGGGTTCTGGGGTTGGACTGGCATGCCCTGACTGTTCTCTCTCTCTCCAATTACAGGTAACAAAGGCCCTAGTACTCAGATACCATCCTCTCAGCTCCTGCCTTACAAACCGGGTAAGTCCTTTCTGGATACAGGAGAACCTAAGACCTAGCAGAACTTGGCTGTTGAATCCTATTCCTCCCACAGACAACTGCCATCCTCTTTTGGGTATTTAAGATTCTTCTCCTAGATATATCTCAAAGGCTTTCTTTTCTCCAGCTCATGGGCCTCCTGAAGGATCCAGAACTAGGCCCAGTAGCAGCTGATGGCTTCTCTCTGCTCATGTCTGACTGCACTGATGTGTTGACTCGTGCTGGCCATGCTGAAGTGCGGATCATGTTCCGCCAGCGGTTCTTCACAGAAAACGTGCCTGCTTTGGTTCAAGGCTTCCATGCTGCTCCCCAAGGTGAGGGGAGTCTAGCAGTAAGGCCCCAGATAAACAGACCTCTCCTTTGCTCAGCCCACACTGCCTAAAAGAAGTTAAGCACCCAAGTGTTTCTTTAGAGCTATAGTGTAGTCTATACCTAAATACACCTAAAGGGCTAAACTTCAATTCTTTTTTTTTTCAAGATTTATTTATTTATTTATTTGTGCATACAAGCTGGGGTACAGGCCAGAGGCGTGGGGCACCGAGAGGGTTCACCAGAGACAGAGTGGGGAGCAAAACAGGCAGAGCGAAGGAAATACACTGCTGAGGGGCGCAGCAGGCGAGGCAGGAGAGGTCTGCCACGCCATGTGGGAATCTCCCCGGCCGGGCATCAAACTCGTGTCGCCACTGCCGACAGCTCCACAGTGCAGCGCTTAACCACTGCGCCACCAGGGAGGCCCACTTCCAGATTCTTGACCCAAGATGGACGTACATCTTTTCCTTCAGTGGACATATATCTTGCTTATTCTGGGCTTCAGGAACATTTCTTTTTAACCCCTTTGTAGGCTGATATCCCAGCTTCATCAGAAATTGGAGTTGAATTCTCGGGCCTCCCTGGTGGCGTAGCGGTTAGTGGTTAGCGGTTATGGAGCTGCCGGCAGCGGCAATGCGAGTTCGATGCCTGGCCGGGGAGATTCCCACATAGCGAGGTCTGCCTCGCCTGCTGCTCCCCTCAGCAGTGTATTTCCGTCCATCTGCCTGTTCTGCTCCCCACTCTGTCTCTGGTGAACCCTCTCACCTCCCCACGCCTCTGGCCTGTACCCTAGTCTGTATGCATAAATAAATAAATCAAAAAAAATTGGAGTTGAATTCTCAAACTATGTCTGAGCTATTTCTCCCCTAAGCTTTTCCTTTTTTTTTTTTTTAAGATTTATTTATTTAAGCTGGGGTATAGGCCAGAGGTGTGGGGTGGCGAAAGAGTTCACCAGAGACAGAGTGGGGAGCAGAACAGGCAGATCAACAGAAACACACTGCTGAGGGGAGCAGCGGGCAAGGCAAGAGAGGTCTGCCATGCCATGTAGGAATCTCCCCGGCCGGGCATCGAACTCGCGTCGCCGCTGCTGACAGCTCCACAGCGCAGCGCTTAACCGCTGTTCCACCAGGGAGGCCCAGCTTTTCCATTTTTTGCAGATGTGAAGTCCAATTACATGAAGGGCCTGTCTCATGTACTTAACAGACTGCCTAAGCCTGTGCTCTTGCCAGAGCTGCCCACGGTAAGCCTTGCAGTCGGAGCCACTGTCCCCCAGTTGGGACAAGGGCTAGGAAGGGGAGAACCAGGCCCCTCACCTACCTCACCATCCCCACCTTTTTCTTGTGACCCCTCAGCTGCTTTCCTTGCTGCTGGAGGCCCTGTCCTGTCCCGACAGTGTGGTGCAGCTCTCCACACTCAGCTGCCTTCAGCCTCTCCTACTGGAAGCACCCCAAGTCATGAGTCTTCACGTTGACACCCTCGTCACCAAGTTCCTGAACCTCAGCTCTAGCCCCTCCATGGTGCGTTGAGCCCCAACAACTTGGGTGCTGCGGCTCTCCTTCCAGATCCCCCTCACTCCCTGTTGTGTTCCAGGCTGTCCGGATCGCTGCGCTGCAGTGCATGCACGCTCTCACCCGCCTGCCCACCCCCGTGGTGAGTACCTCGAGATCCGCCTCTGGCCCGAAACGTCTCAAAAAAGCCAGTTACCTTCTTCCTTAGTCAGGTGGGACTGACCACCCTGCTGTGTGACTGCGGCATGACCTGCGGGTACCAGTGGGCAGGATTTGCCTGGCTACCAATAAAGCATCCTGGCACTGTCACCAGAATCACTAAGGAAGAGGACGAAGTTTAGTTGCAGAGTCAGAAGTGGCTCTTTTGGTTGCCGTGGTTGGGCGAGGCTAAGATTAGTTCCTCTAACTCCACAGCTGCTGCCATACAAGCCACAGGTGATCCGGGCCTTAGCCAAACCCCTGGATGACAAGAAGAGACTGGTGCGCAAGGAAGCAGTGTCTGCCAGGGGAGAATGGTGAGTTTCTAGGTCATGGGGAGAGATGGGATTGAAAAGAGCCTCACCACTAATGCTGCCAACATTCTTTTTGCTACAGGTTTCTGCTAGGGAGCCCTGGCTGCTGAGCTGTCGGTCCTGGCCGAGACGGCTCTGACAGACAGTCTGACCTGGAATCACTAATGAACGAGCCCCCTTGCCCAAGGCAGGGAGAACACTGGCCTCTGGTTGCCTTTCCCACAGACACAGCACAAGTGCTGGGCCCTGATGCTTGGCTGTACAAGAAACACAGGAGTCCTGTTTCTAATGGATCTGTGACGTCACTAAGTGTCAGACTACCTGTGTCTGAAGAAAGATCTTGGTCATGGGCTCTTCCACTTACATGCCCGAAAAGGGGAGGTGTGCTGCTGAGGGTGAATGCAGATGAGTGTGGCCCTGAGGACCAGAGGGCGAGTGTGTGTGTGTGTACCTGCTAGAGAATAAAGATTTCTTTTGGTAATGGAGCTGTCAAGTGTCTCCCCCTCCACACTTAGGCCTCAGGAGCTTGTAATCAGGAGCATCACTGCTGGAGCAACTACGCTAGAGGAGCAATGTGGTAGGGCCTGAGCTGGGCAGAGGATGGCGTGACCAGACGCCTGCTCACCAGGCACTGACCCAGGCTTTCCCCTTCCCCAGTGAAGGCAAAAGCACAAGAAGCTACATATCTTCAAAAATCAAATACCTTTATTTTTGCTCCCTTCAGCAGCACATGAGAAGTGGCAGTGACCTCAGCAGTAGGCCTGGTATCTTTGCCCTGTTGAGAAGCCAGGATCTCAGCTCAGTCACTCAGGTGTTTTCTCAGACAGCAAATGAAAGAGGTGATGGTGCTGTAACCTGGAGGAGGTGGGGTCAGCACCCGGCAAGGTTGCTAGCTGCCTAATCTCCAGTTTGGGGCTGGAACTTCTGTTGGCCTGAGTAAAGGGACATCGGTCCTAGAGTTTTTCCACTTCATGCCTTGCTTCTGCAGTGGCCGGGAAATTGGTCCTTGAGTTTCCCTGCACATTACCCTAAGGCAAGCCCACTGGCTCTTTTTGTTCAGAGATTCCAAGAAGCCACCCTTGGAGGCCCTTGAGACCAAGCAGGAAGCAGAGGGATTTCAAGTTGAGGCTGACGCAATCCCGTTCACACTGCCATCACAGAGGCCGAGTGAGCAGTCACCCAGGGAGGAGGGTCCCAGCTCATTCCATTCCCATGGGGCAGGTGACTGGAAGGTAAAAGCACCCGAGTGAGCCAGTGCCTACAAGAGAAGACAGAAAAGTCTCTGAGTTCCAAGAGTCCTTGGTCTTCCTTCCTGATCGTTGTTCCTTAGCAAGGATACATCAAGGTCTCAGAAGCTACCTTGGCATTAATCACAGGGGTCACAAAAAATTCTAACTTTATCCAACAGATGTGCTCTCTGGTGCCTTGAAAACCTTTACAAGTTATAAGCTAAGTTTCTCGGGAGCCACTGCAGGTGCAGAGACAGGCAGAAATATAACAAGAACAGGACAGGAAGAAAGAGGCAGTACTTGTGGTCAGCTTATTATTACTGCCTAGTAGCTGCAATCTGAAGAATTATTTACACTGGGCCTCTTGTGCTAGCTTCATTTATTATCTCAGGGTCTCTGTCACAGATTACTTAGTTTCCACAAAGGGCTGGCTTGAATCCACACATTGCTGTACAAATGGAGGGTGACAGGTAGCTCCCACACCCTTCTTAGAGGTCCCTTCTTGAGAATGACTTTCTTGGGATTCTTGTGAAGTCATCTGTAAACCTCATCTGATCGTTAATCCAAAGTTTTGGCCTCAAACCCCTTTGGCTCAAATGAACAACGGTCTGTATTTTTAGAGTCTAAAACTGCACTGTCCAATATGGCATTAGCCACACCAGCCTATTTAAGTTAGTGAATATAAAATTAAAAATTCAATTCATGGGTGCTTTAGCCATATGTGGCTATCTTAGCATAAGCAGAGGACATTTTTCTCATGGACAACACTAGATGTTTTATTTTACCTTCCTGTGTCCACACCCAGGAATACCTTCCAGTTGTCCAAGCAGCCATAGTTGTAATGATTCTTGAAAACCTAAAGCCAACAAAAACATGTTTCTATAAAACCCTTTTACTTAATCCCCTTTTCATTTTCAAGTTTGAACTGGCTAAGCTAAAGCTCAGCTTGGAAAGTCTTGGCCTTTTCTCTTTTTTTCTTTTTTCCAAGGCATGGGCCCCTCTCTCGGGGCGTTCGAACCCATTCCAGGGCACCCTGCCCTTCACAAAGAAAAGAGAACTCTCCCCGGGGCTCCCGCTGGCTTCTCCGGGATCAGTCGCGTTACCTCACAGAGAGTCTTGGCCTTTTATGATGCCTACTCCAGATGGCCCTGACCGAGGCGTGTGTAGAGGCTGGCAGGTTCCATTCCCACCCATCCCTCCACCCCAAGCCCTCAGCCCTACTCACTCTGCCCTTGGCCTGCAGCCGACGTCTCTCCTTCCTGTTGATGTGCCTTTCAATACTAGTCTCACCGCGACTGATGAGAACAGCATGCCATATAGTTAGGGCACCCAGGGCAAGCGCTACAGAACTAAGGGGAGAGGGGCAAAGGTTGGTGGATAGTGTAAGAGGAATCGGAGGCTAAGAGCAGGTCTGAAATCGAGTTGAGCAATAATGATTGGCTAGAAACCTCTCACGTCTCATTTCCCAGTCTACATCCTAGATGAACTTCTACTTCACTGCATCTATAAAAAGCACCACCGAAAAAGCATCAACATGGACTAAGAATAAATTATGTGGAAAAGAGGATGTGAAAATAAAAACATTCTTAATTTCCTAAAATACCCATGCTTGGAAGGCAGAGGGCAGCAAAGGCACTAGGGGTTAGAAGGGGATGGCACAAAATTCAGATTTCAGCCCTCCCCTGCCCTGCCCAGCTGTTTATCCTGGAACAAATCACTTCACCCTTCCCATTTCCAGCTTTCCTCATCCATAAACTACAGTCACCTGCCATTTAGCAAGGAGTTAACTTGCCCTGGTACATAAAAACATTCAATGCTAATATCCTTCGTTTTCCCTGACCCAAAATCAGAAGAAAATTAAGCTCTGATATTTGCCAACCTAAATGAGACTAAGAACAGAGCAGTTCACATGAGGATGGGTTCCCACCTGCACGTGGGCACTAAAAAGGTTTTTCCAAGGCTGTCCTCCCTCAAATGGTCAAAAATGAGAGCGAGATACCTGCACAGGAACCAGAGGTAGACAAGACTCTTGTGAGTCACCCTTTCTCGGAAGGAGAAGGTGGGCGGCGGGGTCTGGTGGTAAGTCTAGAAAAAGAAAACAGCACGTCCGGTTCATTTGCTCTGCTGGTCTCTACCAGAGTCCCCAGCACCTTCAGGCAGGGAAGTGACCCACACCCAGGACAAGAAAATAGGAGGGAAAGCCACAGAGGAGTCGGGGCGGCAGCCAGATGGGTGGGCCAGGCCCAGCAGCAGCATCATGTGGACAAACACTGGGCAGAGCGGGTCTGGACAGGATGGCAAAGCATAGAAGGAACCAACCCTGGGCCTTGAGGTTTGACAACACAAATGGGGCTCCAGGGGAAGCCAGTCCCCAGCGAGAGCTCGTTCACTGTGTGGCTGCAACGCTCAGAGAGCAGATACGCACCCAGGACAGTACAAGCAGAGGAGAGCTCTGAGCTCCACTAGAGACCCAAAGGCCAGCAGAAGTAGAATCACGAGCCCAGGCTCTGCTCAGAACAGAGTCGTAAAAGCCCCAGGGAGAAGGAACGATCCTGACACAGACCAGAGCAAAGGATGATCAGACTGGCCCAGCCTGATCTCTGTCCCCTGGAACCCCATTACACAGACTAACATGGACTCCTTGCTGCTCAGGCCATCACCTAGGCGGAGTCCTTGCTCAGCCCAAAGGAGGTGATAATGGGATAGAGCTGGAAACAGCAAGGACTTTCAGCTTGTCCCCAGGTCACTTGTGTACCAAAGGCAGACAGCCTCCCAGAACGCTCCTGATCTGGTCTCAACCAGCAGGTCGGCCCCAGCTGCCTCAGCAACTACACCCCTGGCCTGAGCAGCAGGAGGCAGTGGGGTGGGGACGGCCCACCTGGTTGGCAACCGCCTGTAGTTTGTTCTTGTCGAGTTGTCTCATTTTCTAAGGGGATGGAAAACAGTGCTGGTTATACTCTCCGGCCTCTAGGACTGGGGGCAACTCCTTAGAGACAGATTCCACATCCAGACTTCTCTCTACTGAGTTGCCCTGCTCCTAGCTATGTGCTCACCTCGATGGCAGCATAAGCCTCCCGGAAAAGGTCCCAACTGCCGTAGCTGCAGTATACACAGCCCAGAGTCATGAAAAAGCAGAAAGAGAAGAAGTACCGATGGTTATAGTGGCCCACACAGTTGTTTAGCCAGGCTGGCAGAGCAAGGATTAAGGACAAGATCCAATACAACTTCAGGGGGCCTGGCCCTTGGGCATGACGGCATCATCCAAGGCCAGGGCCCAGTCACCAAGAACTATTTTCCCAAAGCAGGGAAGTGTGAGGCTGTTCCCAGAGGTTGAGATGAAAGTGTTATAGGTTTATCAGAGTCCTTAGAAGTCCCACCAGGAAATCATGAAAATTCTGAACTCCTTCAGGAAAATGAATCTGCCACTACTCCAACCTAGCTGGGTTAACCAGACATCTGTGTGGGACAGCAGAAGGGGGCCAGTGGTTCCAAATGGTGGGCCCAGCGGAGAACCACTGAAGCCCAAACATCTCTTTCCATCCAACAGACATCAGCAGGTTAATCTACCAAAGCAAGAGCTATTAGAACAGGTGCCTGGCTCCGAGAAGACCCATCCCAGAGAGTCTGCAAGCTCCCCGCTTCCCCCAGAAGATGGTCGGCACAACCCCTAGCATCTGGCGAGCCCTGGGTTCTCTGCTGGGGGGTGCTAGAGGCCTTGGGTTTAGGACTCTTAACCAACCCTGTGCAGTGCTCTGGAGCTAAAGAAGGAACCTCAGGCAGAGAGATAAGAAAAGGATACGGCAGTGATGATCCATCTTCAGCACACACCTGTGAGGGAGGGACACAGGCTCTGTTACGGTGGCCAAGGTTCTTGAGATGTCAGTGCCAATCCTTCCCTACAAGGACCAGCAGCCTGCTGAGGTGGAAAGGGCACAGACTTTGAAGACAGCCAGGCCTCGTTGCAAACCCTGCTCTACTGGCTATGGGATAGTGGACAAGGTAGCTCATCTCTCAGAACCCAGGTTTCCACAAGTGGTGACGGTGTCTAACTCATAGGGCCATCCTGAGGGCCGGAGTCACAACACAGAGGGCCCCTCGCCTGGCCTGGCTCCTGATGGGCACTCCATAAATGTCTTATCAAACTCTAGGTCTAGATTTTGCCCTAGAGCTATAGCAAAAGGGCCACAGCTGGGGTTCACAGAGAGCGAAGCCAGACCCACCTATTGCAGATGCTGCAGTGGTGTGTTCGGGCTGGTTTGGGGTAAATGCACTTCTTACAGATGGAGACTGTTGCAATATCGTTCCTGCCCTGTGTAAAGGGAGAAAAGAGTCATGACAACTGTGGCGGCACCAGTTTTGTGCCTCAAAAGATACCAAGGCACTCCCCCTCCCCACTCAGAATGGTTCTCCCAGCCCGTGGCTTCCCTCCCCCCACCCCCTGCCCCCCGTGGAACCCACCTGGGGGGGGTATCCAGGTGGAGTGGTGATGGCCTGGTAGTAATGGAAGACGATGAGGATCAGGTTCCAGTGACTATAGAAGAAATGCCAGCAGAGTCGTGGCACTGAGTAGGTTTGGAGGATGAGGGGCAGGACGCACAGGTAGGCGATGGCCACGATGGAGCTGGTCAGCACGATCACCAGCACCACGAATACCTGCCAACACCAGCGAGGTCAGGAAGACAGAGAGAGCTCACCAACACCCTGAGACACTCAGGAAGTTCCCTGGTTTGGGGGGCTGGCCGCCCAAAGACACATGTCCCTCTGCCACCCCCAAACACCTTGCCGCTTCCTGGGCATCACTCACCACCCCGCACCAGCGGATCACGTTGTCCACCAGCCAGTAGACAGGCTCAAAGGCAGCATCGACGGCGGTGTCACTGCCCCCAAAGGAGTTGTAGAGCAGGGAGCGCAGGCAGACCTTGCCATACCGCCAACGCTGTACCAGGCCCCGGAGCAGAGGCGGGCAGCGGCGCCTGTAGCCCAGGAGCAGAAGCAGGCGCAGACAGAGGCGGGCAGGGCCCAGCAGCAGGCTCCGCTGGCTCCGCATGGCTCCTAGGAGAGCACAGCATTGTGAGGGCCCAGCCTGAGCCCATCGCTCCTGTCCCATCAGTCGGGAAGCCCAGAGCACCAGTTTAGACAAAGGCCTAAAACGGAGGCCGAGTCTCTAGCTGTGGAAAGTAGGAAGGTGACTTTGCTTCTCCATGGAGTGTGCGGTGCCAGGATCCCAACCAGATTAGTAGGTAGGGGACCTGGAGTTTCAGAGTCTGCAAAATCCTACTTACATCATACTACGTGGTTGTGCAACAAATCCAAGATGATGCACACCTAGAGTAAAGGACCACAGAAGAGGGGCGAGGGAGCGGCAGGCAGCGCTGAGCCAAAGCAGGGTCTTTGGAGTTGTCTGTGCAGACAAACCACTGGGTAGAGCACAGCCAATGTGCACAGAGCTGCCCACCCCATCTCTGTGGGTCTGGCCGCTGTGGCAGAGGCTTCCCGGGCTCTCTTGACTGCCCTGGTCAGCAGACCTACCTCCTCTAACAATTTTCTTCACCAAGTTACAGCCAATGGGGTAGTGAGCACACAGCATGTGCATCCCGCCATCTGAGTCTTGGCGAAAGAAAGCCATCCTTCCTAACCCTCTGGGTTGCCGTAACAGGCCACGAGACCCAACCAGGTAGCGTGAGCGTCCCCACATCCTGTCAGGACAGCTCGACTACCTCTGCATGATATAAGACGCTTTGCCTCCAATTTCAGTACCAGCCCCACCCCAAATCGAAGCCAAGACAACTCCAGGTATTCAGAGCAGAGTAACATCACAGGTGGGAGACTCTGGCAGTGAGTGGGGCCTCCATGCTGGTGACCCATGAAGACCACAGGGCCTGCCTGTTAGTGAGGAGTCTCCCCTGCCTTGTTCTGGCTGGACACTCAAGAGCGTTCTCTGTGGGGTTGCCGCCCTTGGTTCCAAGCTTCCCAAGCAAGCTTCCCAGCGTTTCAGCCCCTTCCACATCTCTCCAAGTGTTTTCACCTGCTCCACTTCAGGAAAAGTTGGATTAGTGTTCTACATCATCCAAAAGTCATGGAAGGTCAGCTGCTCAGGCAATGCCCAGAAGAGAAACACAGATTCTTTCAAAAGTCTCAATTCTTTTCCTTTCCAGAAATTATCTGATTTTCCCCCACAGCTACTTTGTGCTTAGCAACTCCACTGACTTATTTAACAGGCAGCTCAAAACCCAGAAGAAACTGGAGGAGGCTCTTCCACTGTAGGGATGGTTTCAATTCAGTAACTGGAGCAAGATACTCTCCTTCACCCTGGCTCATTCCCACAAGAGGCCTTTCAAAGAAAACACTTAATTACCTCCTCCCCAAGCCCTGTAATGATCTAAGGCAAAAGGAAATCCAAGGGACAAGGCCTACAGAGAAAGAGAAGAAAAGCATTTCAATAGGTGCTCACTCTCTACACCAGAATAAAGAATTACCCATCCCCAGCACCACTGAGAAGGAAAAATATTAAGGGGCAGTGTAGTAAAGGGCAAAAGGAAAAGCTCAGATTTCCTGCCTCCGTTGAGTTGGACTCTTTTTATTTGGAACCATGATTTGGCTTGAAGCACGAGCTTTCAGAATAGCACACAGTCACACTCAAACGTAAGATTGGGACAAAACAGATTACTCCACAACAAAGCAGGTGACTTAGATTGTCCATATCACTGTTCATTCCCTTACTAGGGTTAATGGAGAGTTTCCTACTTGCCAAAATACTTCTTATAGCAATCGCCTGCAAATAAGGTAGATTCCTGACTTGTAGCAAACATAAATTACATGCTATTTCCCCTGGTCTACACACAGAAAAAAATTTCTTCTTAGATTCTCAACTTTTCTAGTGTCCCAACCATCTCTGATTCTTCTGAGCTCTACAGGAAATGTCTGTCTCAAGACGTAGACTTACCAGCTCCCATGTGCTCCATAACTTGACAACTTAAGTGATTCTGTGACCTGAACGCTGCTGGGCCTCAACTCTCTTGTGTTCCTCTTCAATAAGGAGGTAGGGTTAAATGCTAAGGTCCCTTCCAGCTCTACCCTTTGTGATTTTTATATATATATATGTACATTGTGTGTGTGTGTGTATACACACACAGAATAATTATATATGACATATCTTTTCTGTTTTTCAAGCAAAAATGCGTCATGACTTTTCCAACAACTCAATAAATGAAATGTTTGTAAAGAACTTAGCACATACAGTACCTGCTTCATGGAAATACTCAATAAATATTTGTTGAATAAATGATCTAGAGGGATGCAGAAGTGGAAAAGCTGGGTCAGATGTCTAACAGCAAGGCTACTCTTGTCAATGTAATAACACTAAATAACTGCTGCTATCATTTCATGATCGTAAAAGTAACAACCATTGTTTGAATAATAGCAGTTAACAGCTCGTAGGCATTACAGAAACAGGAAATCAGTCCAAACATGTAAACAGAAAGTTTTTAGATGTAGGAATGTGTAATAGATTTGAGTGAATAGAGTCTGAAGCCAAGCCTCCCCATCTTAGCTAGTGTGGTCTGAGGGCTACAGGGATGCCAGTGAAGTAAGATGAGCCCCTGGGCCACAACGGAACAGACATTTTCATCTCAGGATACTGAGGTAAAGCACAGATCAAAAATTTAAGGCAGGCGGTGGGGGGGAAGTGATGCTCTCATAGTGAAGAGGGGAGGAAACATCACAGCAGTTTCAAGATCACCCCAAACACAAGCCCTGGGCACTGATCCATCAGTAGTAGCCACAGCCATAGTGACATGTGCCATCAGATTAGAGGGGCTGCAGGCCAGAGTACTACCCTCTTCCCAAAGCTCTACGCCACCATCTGTTTCTCAAGGGAGAGCAGGGCAGGAGGGGCATACACAAGCAGGGACTGCGAAGCCATCAGAAGACAGAGAAAGCTGAGATGAGACGGCAAATCTCATCTGAGCAATACGCTGTTCTCTGGATGTTACCCATTTCAGGCAGCACACATAAGAGAGCAGCATTTATTCATGTGCACACTGTCCTTCTGGACGAACAGACTGGGGAGAGAAAAGGTTCAGATTGAGCCCACACGACTAGAGCTCCCGCTTGAGAGGATCCGACTGCAGGATCAAAAGGTACAGTTAAAAAAAAAAAAAAGATTGTATTCCTCAATGTGGGCGGCGTGGTCAAAGCGCGATGGACAGGAAATCAAGAAATGTGGATGCTAGTGTGGACTCTATCTACCTTAAACTACATCTGAGATGCTGAGTAAGGCAAACGATATTCCTGGCTCTGAGTTTCCAAATCTGTGAAATGGGCGAGTTGGGCTGGATGACCTCCTTCCAACTTCTCTCTCTACGGCTGCCCAGAGGGTAGGCTCGGCCCGGCTGGAGCAGGGCAGGGCCGTGCAGGGCGGGGCAAAAGAGCAGGAACACAGGCTCGTGTGAGACACCGAAACAGGGCCCGAACCCAGAAAAAGGGTCAGGACTGGGGAGCAAAGGCCGCGGCGTCGCCTTACCTGCCACCTGCCGACTCTCCACACATAAATCAAGCCCCGCAGGCTTCGCCGCTGTTCACTGTCACCCTGTCCAGCTTGGCGCCCCGGCCCGGCCGGGTTCAATCCGACCTACCATGGCCCGCTGCCCAGAGCTGCAGGCTAAAGCCCCAGACCCGGCGCCAGCCCATCCTTGACCACAGGCGCGAGCGCAAGCGCAGGCATCCCAAAGCTCCGCCCCGGGATCGTCCCGGGGCAACCTGGGAGTTGGAGTTTACCCTTGGAAGAAGAGGGGGCGGTCACATGATAAAGAGCACCAATTGGCGCTTTTCTTACTACGGCGTGACTGCTGGATTTTAGCCAATGAGAAGTCGAGGTCCTTTTCCGCGGGGCTTGGGACCGTGGCAGTCATGGCGCCGCCCGTGAGGTACTGCATCCCGGGTAAGTGAGCGTGCCCATAGCAAATCCTGGCTAGGGACAGGGGCTGGAAAGCTGGATGACCAGCAGCTTTTGAGGATCCGTAGCTGATGCTGCTTTTTTTCTGTAGGCGAACGTCTGTGCAACTTGGAGGAAGGCAGCCCCGGTAGCGGCACCTACACCAGGCACGGCTACATCTTTTCGTCGCTTGCTGGCTGCCTAATGAAGAGCAGTGAGAACGGCGCGGTACTGGACGCGGCTTCCCCTCTCTTGCCTCTCCTTTCTCTTAAGCTGCCTTTGATTTCGCGGTCCGTAGGCAGGAACACCGAGGACGTGTCTTTAGTGCCTCGCCAGTAGAACGAGCTGATCTGCCAGCTGTGGTCCCCGCACTTAGCAGCATAGACCAGTTTTTCTCTGTTGGTGACACTCAAGGAAGGAAGTTGGGGAAGAGCAGAGGGAGCTGAATCCTGTTTTCTCTCTCCCACCTCTGTGGCTTTATCTCGGTCCACTCTCTCCACCTCACTCTCAATCTAGTCATACTGGCTTCTTTCACTGTCGTTAATGCTCTAAGTTCTCTCCTGCTACACACAGCTTTTGTACATACGCCCTCTGTCTGGAACATGCTCCTCTCCTCCTTAGCCTATTTAATGCCTACTTGTCCTTCATATAGCCTCTGTAGTATCTATCCCTTTCTCAAAAAAGCCGTCCTAGACCCACTAATGAAGGAAAGTTCTGTGGGGTTTCGCATTTTGTGTTTTCTTAAACAGTCTCAAAGAACTGTATTTCTTTTCTTCCAAGCACTTATCAGCCTATAATTAAACACTCGGTTATATGCTCCCCAGTAAAATCTTACCCTACCAGACTAAGTTCCAGGAAGCAGACCTCACCCTCACAGCTGACGGATCTAGGATTGGCTGAGGATCAGATTGAAGTCTTTGAAGGAGCAGCTTAAAGAGAAGTACCATAGTAGAAAGAGGATTCAGAATTAGAACATTTAGGTACTGGCCAATTAGGTTCCTTGATTTTACGCTAGGTAAGAAGTTTAAACTCTCAGGCTTTAAGTTCATTCTCATCTGCAAAATGTGAGCTTTTTATTCATCAATTTTCCCCTTAATATTCCTCAGTTTGTTCGTTTAGTAGATACAGATATCTGTAGAACATTTTCATGTTCCAGGCAAGGTGCTGACCTCTAGGGATAGAGTCATGAGCCCAATGAAAGTAGTTTCTGCTATCAAGTAGCACAAATACAAGTTGTAAACAAATAAATGCTCAAGAATGAGTGTTTACAAATGTGACAACTGCTTTGAAAGAATATTACAAGGTATCACTGAGACATATAATAGTAAACTCACCGTAGTCAGCAGTGGGAATGAGTGATACTTAACTTGAATATAAAGGATTAAAAATTTTGAGTCTATGGGGGAGAGTTCAGTCCTGGCAGAAAGAACAGGTTGAACAAGATCTGGAGATGGGATGAAAGTTAATGAGTTGTTAAAAATGAAAGAAAGCTAGGAGACTCTAGCTTAGTGAGCAAGGAAAAGATAAGTAGAAGACAAGGCTCAAAAATATCAACCTTCACCAACCACACCCAAAGAGAAAACACTGCAAGTATTCCCTTTAAATAGAAATAAACAGGTATGGCCACTGTTTACATTTATTTGGAAATTCTGACCTATTCAATAAAATGAGTAACAGAAAAAAGTAGTAAAACTTTGGAGGAATCATATTATCCATGAGTACAAGCAGTGTGATTGTATACCAAGAAATTTCCAAGAAAATCATCCCCAAAATAGCATAGAACTAATTAGAAATTGTTAGATTATGTCTTCTAGTGGCATTCTTCCTGTGGCCCTTGGCCCTCCTACTTTCTAAAATTTCCCAAGGCTTTCTGCTCTGGGCTCCAGATTTATTTATTCTACTTGCCCTTGTGACCTCAGTTGTAGATTCAGGGATTCCTGTATTACTCTCAAGCTACAAGTACCTTTACCCAAAGCTCTGCCAGATTACCCATATTTTACTGTTCTCTTTGCAGCTTCCTGTTGTGTCTGTGATGAGAGAAACAGAGTCCCAACTACTGCCAGATGTGGGGGCTATTGTTACCTGTAAGGTAAGTTGGTCCTACTTGGGATACCCATCCAGTACTAAAAATCATGTTCATGATAGAACTGCACTGTCCAATAGTAGCCACTAGACACATGAACACTTAGATAAATAAAAGTTTAAAATTTACGGGCCTCCCTGGTGGCGCAGCGGGTTTAGCACAGCACTGTGAAGCTATCCAGAGCCACTACAGCACAAATTCGATACCCAGCCAGGGAGATTCCCACATGGCGCAGCAGACCTCTCCTGCCTCTCCCACTGCTCCCCTCAGCAGTGTGCTTCGGTCATTTTGCTTGTTCTATTCCCCATTCTGTCTCTGGTGAATCTTCTCACCACCCCACACCCCTGGCCAACACCCCAGCTTGTATGCATAAATAAATAATCTTTTTTTTTAAAAAGTTTAAAATTTACATCCTCTGTCCCACTAGCTACATTTCAAGTGCTCAGTAGCCACCTAAAGTTAGTGACTGTTAGTCAAGATAGAACAGTTCTTTCATTAGCTGGTTCCCTGACTGTGTAGTTTTATGGGGGAACAGGTGACAAAGTATGATACGGAGATCTGTTTTTGAACATTTGAAGCTGCAGTCTTCTGCAGAAAAGCAAAAGCCTGTATATTCTAGCATTCATTTTAAATACAAAGTCTTATAGCAGACTTCAAAGACTTGAGGGGAAGTACAAATTAAAGCTGTACTAGTTAGTAACTATATATGATATGTAATGCTCCCCGCCCATTCCCCCCACCACCAGGTTAAATTAGCTTGTAAAACTTAGTTTCTCTCTTTAGTAATTATTTCATCAGAAAATCTATGTGTTATTCTGAAAATAACTTGAGAGGCAGTGGTTCAGATATTATGCAGTAGCTAAAATGTGGCCTTAAATTCTGCTAGTTTTACAAGTCTTTTAGTAGTATCTGTTAAAGATCCAGGTTTGCTCTAATGCTGTGTCTATTTATGTTAGATTTCTGTATTTTTCAAAACAAAGCCTATAGCAAAGTATTTCATTTGATTGCCACAATAACTCTTAGATAGCCTGAGTGGCTTTTATTCTGCTTTACCTATATCATTTATGCAGGGATAAATAGGAGTTAACTTAAATTCTTTACTTAGTAGATTTGTTTGTACTAAAATCCCAGTCATTTCTAGTTTATTGTTGCCTCCTTTTGTTGATAACTGCTGATTCTCGAATACTGCTCATTCTCCCACTCCACAGGTCTCTAGCATCAATTCACGCTTTGCCAAAGTGCACATTCTATATGTGGGATCTACACCACTTAAGAACTCTTTTCGAGGAACTATCCGGTAAATATTCTTGTCTTCACATTTGCCTCAGCACAGGGAATGAAATTAGGATAGAATTGGAGACTGGAATTTTTAGAAACAAGTACAAATCCTACTCCTGTCTATTTGTCTCTTCTTTGTGCTTTGATTCTCGCCAGATAGTGTCCAAAGAAAATGTCATATGAGTTAGGGCAAAAGGACAACGTTACTGAGATATAGGACTTTAAAATAAAGCAGAAAGAATTGAGCTAAGATGGAGGTTGGTGATGCAGGATGATCATATCAAACAAAGTACAGTGCATTTCAAAAAGTTCCTTTCTTTCTTGAACTTTTTGTAGGTTAAACCCAAGTATTGTAAGTCTTAGAAAGATAGTGGATAAAATACTAGATTTTTTTTTTGGTTTTATGTTCTTTGAAGAGGGATAGTTCTTGCAAGGAGAACAACTTAATTTCTGAAATCCTTTCCCCTCCTCAGATTCTATGTGATTTCAGAGCACTGCTATTGAAACACTCCTAAGACAGCAGAGTTCCAAATCCTTTCCTGCTGAATCTGATCTGCTTTTCTCTCTCAGATGTGCTGTTTCGCTGCACTCTGTAATCTGAAAATGGGGAAACTTGTTTTCTTCTAGGGAATGCTTCTCCACTGCTCTTCTGGGTGGCAGCTGGGTCCCAATTGCTGCTGTCCTCTCTGCTCTTAGAGCACTTGGTCCGCTAAGAGTCTGTAGGATAATTCTTTTTCATGAAGAATTAATTTTTCTGTTCCTTTTTTACAGCAAGGAAGATGTTCGAGCTACTGAAAAAGACAAGGTAGTTGGTTGACTCTTCCCTTCCCACTCTCCCTCACCCATCACCTCCCAACCCCCTACTTTATGGCTTTCAGTGGATTTAAAAGGAGCTCCCAATCCTGAAGGTAGAATCCAAGAAATCTTTTTTTTTCTAATATATATTTTTATTGTTATTTATGTCTTTTATATTTTGTATTCCCCTTGGGTAACCCACCACCAACTCACCCATGATCCATCTCTGTGGTCCCTTGTGTTCTTTTCTACTCCATTTTGTGTCCTTATCCTCCCCTCCCATCGTTGTCGTCGTTCCCCCCCCCGCCCCCCCCGCTGAGTGTCTCTCTTCTATTTGGTTTCCTTATAGTCCTGTTATAAGTAGAATCCAAGAAATCTTAAGGTATTTCCTACTGGAAAGTGTGTGTAGAACTCACCTCACTCTCCCTTTGTTCTCCATATGAATTTTATTCATTCTATTGAGCAGAGGGAGGCTGGTTTTCTCTTTGCCTTTGAAACCAGATATTAATTCATTGCTCTTCCCTCAGACTTACTCAAGACCTTCTCAGAACCAATTTTGTCCAAGTCAGAGTCTTGACCAGGTTACTGAATTCAAAATCTATCATTTATATGATGATGCTGTGGAAGCAATAAAAGTTGTTGATGACTTCTGTCCTCTACCAGAGGGTTCATAGTTTAAGGTAGCCCTGACCTGATATAGAACTTGCACCTGACAGTCTGGTTTTTTTCTTTACAGGTTGAAATTTATAAGAGTTTCCACCCAGGTGACATTGTCTTGGCCAAAGTGGTATCCTTTATTCCTGGCAGACTTGTGGTCCTTTGTCAAAAGAAGTGGAAGGAAAGAAATAAGTGACCATGGGAGGGAAGACTCATAACCCATCATTTTCCTTCACTGGTATCTATCACTAGATCTCCCTCGGTGATGCACAGTCCAACTACCTTCTGACCACTGCTGAGAATGAGCTGGGGGTAGTGGTAGCCCACAGTGAGTCGGGTAAGTAGAGCCGCCCTTCCACATGCTCGCCTTTCCCTGGGAGCGATGGTTTGGGATTACTCCATTGTTTTCTAGAAAGTATTATGAGTGTAGATACTTAATACAGAGATTAGAACAATTCTCCTTATGTAAATCTGGGGTGGGGGTGGGAGGGCTCACTCTATAATAACACTGTGGAATAAACAAGGTTTTTTCCTGATGAGTTGTGGTTCACTGGGAACCTTGGTGACACTTCATACTTAGCCACCAAAAAAGAGAAGGATCTCAGGCAAATAATTGGGGTCTCAGCTCCAACACCACCTTTTCCCTTCTAGGGGTCCAAATGGTTCCCATCAGCTGGTGTGAGATGCAGTGCCCAAAGACCCACACTAAAGAATTCAGGAAAGTGGCCCGGGTTCAGCCTGAATTCTTGCAGACCTAAGAAGCCACATTTTACCCCATGGAAGAGGGTAAGCTGTTTCCAGAGTACATATACAAAAGTAACATCAAGATGCACTGTCTTTATTCAGATACCTGGGGTTAGCCCACAGCCACTTCTAGAAAAATCTGTCAGGAATGTACTCTGTAGGTGCAACATTTTTCTTGTGAACCTTTCAGTGGGTTTCATTTTCACAAGTGATAAATTTCTCTTTTGAAAGCACCAGCAAACAAACTCTAAAGTATTGGCAAGAGCCTATACACTCTTAAAGATATGTTTTTTTGTTGTTGTGTTGTTGTTGTTTTGCTGTAACAGAGAAAACATTTTTACTAATTTTGTGGTTTCTGTTGGCTTGAGTGGGGAAATGAATCTAAATGGTGCCATAACATTTAGGCCAGAGGTTTGCCTGGTGTCATCCATTAACTGACATGTCAAGTGCTTGCTTGCTGGACAAAGCCTAATCACCGATCTTCTTTTTGTGTTTTTTACTTTCTAAGTACCTCTTTTCATTGAATGCTAATTATGTGCCAGACACTAGGTCAAGAACTTTATATACTTTCCCTCATTTAGGGAGATTATGGTTTGGTGCAAACCGTAGGACATGTGGTGATTCTGGTAGCGTGCACGGAGTTCTCAAAGTAATTCTGTAAATGTAGCGTTAGTGAGAAAGTGGTACTCCAAGAAATGTTTGTTAAATCTGAATTGTAAAGAGGCACAGAACACTGACATGTGAGGTGGCCAGGAAAGGATTTGTGACAGGAGATAAAAGGAATTTCAAAGCACTTAATAAATGAAGATGTTCAAAGCAGAGAATCCCAAGCAAAGTATCAAAGCAGGAATGAACACGGAAGTTTGAGGACGAGGAAGGGATGACACTTAAGCATGGAGAGGTCCCAGAAAGAATGGAAGGAAAGATGAATCATGATATGTCACTTCTTGAGATGTCATTCAAGGGCCCATCTCCTATGTGTGGTGCCTGGCTGAGGGTTAGCTTTGGAGTCAACCCTCCAGGGTGTGTGTTTTCTAGGGCAGGTAGAGTTTACTTTTGTTTTTATTGAAAACAGATACCTGGGGACAGCCAGCAACTGCCTCCAGGAAAATCTGCCAGAAACGTACTCTGTAGGTGGGACATTTTTCTTGCAAACTTTGCAGTGTGATAAGTTTCTCTTTTGGAAGCACCAGCAGACCAGCAATTGAGGTAATTGTTGGTCTACTTGTGTTCTAAGAAATTAAACAAAGAAATCCTTGTACACTCTGCCCCAGTTTCCCTCAGTGGTGATATTTTGTGAGTTATTGGGTATGTAAGATTCAGGGTGTCAACATTGATCCTTGAGCAAGTTATTTCTTTTTCTTTAAGTCTGTTTGCTCATCTGGAACAGTGTAACCTCAGGATTCTTGTGAGGAAGAAATGCATGAACGTACTCAGTGCCTGTTCATCTTATTAAACTCTCCTCTTGCGTATCTGATTGCCTTCTATCGAGTGTCTGGTAAATGTCAGGGTTTGTGTGAGACACTTTGATGTCATTTGTTTAATCAGTCTCCAAGTGAGGAGTATTTTAAAACTTTACGATTATTACTTTATTACTACTTTAAACTAATGGGTTTTTTTTGACAATCCTACAGGGAAATCCCTTATATCATGTGTCTTTATGCATGTCTATGATTCGCTTGCAAAATAGATTCCTAGAAGTGGAGTGCTGGGTCAAAGACTATGCACATTTTAAATTTGTTTTCAAGTCTCCATACTGCCTTGGCAGAAAAAAACTACCAATTGATGGTCTCAGCAACAGCACTAAGCAGTTTATTTATGTTATCCCTGAACTTCACTGACCCTGAAAAGTAACAATCATTTCTACATGTTTACAGAGAAGTAAACCAAGTCTTACAAAAATGAACTTGCTCTTGGTCACATAGACATCAAGTGGCAGAGCAATATTCAAACCCAGTCCTACTATTACAACTCAGCCTCTTCTCCTGTGCCCTGGGCCTCCTTTTCCTGAGTATCCAGTAGAGCCTTGCATGCAGCTGGAGGCTTTCCAAATTGTCAATGTTCACTAATCACAAGTGCTCATTAGACACCATGCACTCAGTAAATAGAAATTGAGCATGTGCTCGCTGCACCACTGTTCAGGAACTGGGAGGTAAAGCAGTGATAAGCCCTTGTGGATCTGACATCCTGGAGGGAGAGACAGATACTAAGTACCAAAGAAATGTTATAATTTCAGACAATAACTTTAAATTCATAAAGAAAGGCATTTAGAAAAACTGAGAGGCCTTCCCTGCTCTGCTGCAGACCAGGCCAGATTTTCTGATCCTTAACTATTCCGTATTGTATTACAAGCTAGTGAGTGATGTGCCTGCTTCCCTAACAACCTGAGCTTTGGGGGCAGGAGTCTGTTTTTTCCATCTTTGAATCTCCAGTACATGGTTTTGTGACAACAAAAAGCAAATGCTCAGTAAAAATTTTGTTGCTTGTACTCTAGCCAACTGAACAGCTATGCCCAGTGATAGTAAGTGAAGGTGGTATTTGCTAAAATGAAATCAGTTCTAGAGAATAAGAAAGGAGGCTATTCTCTCTGTGCCCTGGAATAATGGTTCTCATCCAAGTAGGTGGACCTCAAATTGCCTATAGAACTTTAAAGAGAAAAAAGCAGGGCTGCTAGAATCTCATGGGTTGAACCCAAGACAGATGTTTATTTCAGTGTCATGGGTGATTCCGATGTGCTACCTTGTTAAAGAAGCAGTCTTGGAGGGGAGGAATAGCAGTCGCTGGTCCCTTAGTGGTAATAGCAAATGATGCTGGCTTTCCAGGCCAAAGGCAAACACAACACATTCCAGTCAGGATTCTGCGTTGCAAGGAATGAAGACTGCCATAGCCCAAGCAAGGTCAGAACAGAGCACCATTAAACACAAACTGAACCAGTCCGACTTGGGTAAAGAGCAATTGATCAAACAAAATTACCAACTTTGAGTGTAACAGTCAGTGTAGGCTAAGTAGACTTATATCCCACAAGGCTATTGGAGACTTAAATCATAGGTCTCCTAAGGGTTACTGTGTAGGTCAAATAAACTATTTCTTTTTAAGATTTATTTATTTATGCATACAAGAGCTGGGGTGTAGGCCAGTGAAGCGGGGTGCGGTGAGAGGATTCACCAGAGACTGAGTGGGAGCAGAACAGGCAGATCCACTGAAATACACTGCTGAGGGAAACAGCGTGCGAGACAGATGTTTGCTGTGCCATGTGGGTCAGCTCCCTGGCCAGGGATAGAACTCGTGTTGCAGATAGCTTCATAGTACTGAGACTTAACCCCTTGTGCCACCAAGGAGCCCCTCCAAAAAACTAACTTTAAAAACAAGTTTTAAGTTGCTGAAAGTATTTCAATTTTAGATTAAAGACCTTGATATAGTTGCACTAACACCCTTCATCTGGGCTCCAATACTGAGTAGTGATCAACCTTTTGGCCACTGTCTACATCTCGTTGGGCTAGTTTCCTCTTCTGTAAATTGGGGACATCAGCCCTCTCAGAGGTTGTCAGGACTGGAGATGATGTATGCAGAGTTCCTTAAGTGCTGGCAGAGCCTCCTAAGTACTTCCTAGATGGTGTTACTTGCTCCTGCTAGGTGAGAGGCATGATGGGCATTCTTTTACCTTGTGGGCTTTCAAAGGCTTTAGAAAGATGGAAAAATGAGCAATGCCCCTTCCCAATTATGTAAACAATTGCACTGCTGTTCTTCTACATCAAGTCATTTTATGAGGTTATAATTTTTGAGGATGTTTAATTAGTTGACTGACAGGCTAAAAACTTTAAGGAAATCAAAAAGAATGAATCAAGCTTACAAGTTAATAGAAAAGGATTAGTATCTTAAAGAATCTGATAAACAGTCTTACTCTCAGGAGCACATATTGGGAGTTTTAGAAACTGCATTTCAGTCGAGGGGTATTAGGTGAGCAGCACTGCTGAACAAGAGCTACAGAGGGTAACAAGAGTTGAGCTCAGCTGGGAAGAACTGCCAGGCCAGCCCCGGCCCCACCCCACCCCCGCCACCTGAGGTAGGAAACCAAGGAGGTAACAGTCGTAAACTAGGCTGTGTAAAATTGTGATGACTGTCCTGCAGCTCTTAATCTGTCACAGGACTTGAGTAATGAGACATTTCTGGTTGAACACTCAAACTTATTTCCTCAGACAGAGATTACACATCACACAGAAAATATTGCACATCACTCCTTTATTATACTGGTCTGGAAACAAATGTAGTACAGTTATGCGCAAAATGAGTACCAAGCAACTGGAACATGATTCAGAAATCAAACACAATGACACTTGGACATGATCAAGAGGCATCTCACTGCCACAAGACAGTAAGGGGGATTCTAAAACACTAGCAGGATGAGCTCCTTGAGGTCACGGGGCTCATCCCACGTTAGTATGAGGAATGGCTTTTTTCTAATGACCACTCATGGGGATATTTCACCCGCCACTAGAACACCCCAGGAGGGTTTTTGTTTCATATTTTTGTAATATATATATTTAACTTTTTTTTGTAAAAGTAAATGCACACAATATTCGGGATTGATCCCAACCTGGAGCCAGCTCCTCAGGGAGGAAATATTTGATCACCATGCAGGTTCCATTCATCTTCCACTGGCATGACCAGACCCCCAGTCAGTCACTGGCCACAGAATGGTGCAGGACTGGCTCCTGGGAGCATAGATAGGCTCGCTGGCTTCTCACCTATCACACCTTAACATGGCTCCTCCCTATCCCCTACCTAAGCCAGCCCTCAGTAAACAAAGAACTAGCAGAAACCCCAGCTACTACCTCTCAACTCTTGGATAAGAGTCATCCCTCAGCTTGGCTTGAGGACCCATGCCCCAGAGGGGCCATTCTGACTACTGTATGAAGGGAGTGGGTGCAAGAGACAAGATGGCGAAAATGAAATTGGGAACCACCGGTTTCCATCTGCAGCTAAAACTTAAGATGCCTACAGATGGTCAGTGTGACATGTGCAGGGGAGAGGTGCAGGAGTGGGGCGGGCAGGCAGGATGTCATCGGGAACGCAGCCTGCTCGCCTTCACTTCTTGGCCTTGCCCTGGGCAGCCACAGCTTCCATGGCTTTACGCACGGTCTCTTCATCCCCCAGGAACTGCATGGGCTTGATGGGCTTCAAGTTCTTGTCCAATTCGTAGACAATGGGAATACCAGTTGGCAGGTTCAGCTCCATGATAGCCTCTTCAGAGAGACCTGCGGATACCCACCATGATCAGCCAAGCAGGATATGAATTCCCACCACCCTGCCAGGTTTATATCTTTCCTCTGGGATAAACAGTATCCTGGCAAAGGACTTTGGTAGTAATTAAAACAAGACACCCTTTCTGATTTTTCAAATAGTAATGACCTGTGTTACAACCCAAGGAATGCCCCCAAACACTTTTTGCTCAGATACTGAAAGGCAAGAAAAAAGTATAAAGGTGTGCACCAGAAAGCCCTCCCAAAGAGGAATCTGGAAGCCCACAGTGAAGCAGAACTACACATCTCACACCTCAGTAGTCCATCCAGACTACCAAAAGTTACATCTGGGTCTCTGGGCCCTCGAGTAGAGCAATTTAAGATGCAAATTGAGATTCATGTGTGAATTTGTACATTGATTAAGGGCAATCAATTGATAAAACTGACTAAGGACAATTTTATCAACAGTTTAAACTAGTAATCTTAGTTCAGAGGTAGGCATCTCAAATTTTAATGTGTACCTTGAGTCACCTAGGTGGTGGAGTGGGACCTGAAGTTCTGCATGCATACCAAGCGCCCAAGGGCGCTTGCAGATGTTTTGAAAGCCAAGAGTAAAAGAGGGTGTTCCCACTAGGAATGCCTCTAACTACCTAGACTGCCTTTAGACTATCAATATGCACGGCCCTTTCCTGAAGGTCTCATTTGTACTGAGTCATTACTCCCAACTAGTAGCAGTTCTGCTGTATCCCTCCTGGGGGCCCATCTGAAAAATGGACATACCCTCCAGATGCTTGACAATTCCCCGAAGGCTGTTGCCATGGGCGGCAATCAGTACCCGTTTCCCCTCCTTGATCTGAGGAACTATCTCTTCGTTCCAAAAGGGCAGAGCTCTGGCAATAGTATCCTTCAGACTCTCACAGGAGGGGAGCTGATCTTCAGTGAGGTCGGCATACCTGCGGTCCTAAACAAGAAAAAAAATTCCACATTCACCATTTATTTGCAGTTTGATCTGTTAATGATGTCACAATTTATCAGTTCTGTCATTCATCCCCTATGAGGTCAAAGTGATGGGTAGCTGTCTTCACCAAAAGCCAAAAAAAGAACCTGGGAAAGGGGTAATTGTCCTGCCCCTTTACTATTGAGAACAACAGTCCAGAAGAGACATAACTTAGAAAAGGCAGACTACAAGACTCGTCCCAATTCATTTTATCTTACAACTGGTTTAGGAAGGCATTAAGGCTATATATGAGTTTTATAAAATGATGGCAATGGGGATATATAAACTTTTTCAAAATAAACTCTCAACTAAGTACTTTGACAAGTTAAGATGATCACTGGAAAAAGAAAGATTACAATCATTTTATCAAAAAGTATACAGACAGGCCTCCCTGGTGGCCCAACAGGTTAAGTCACAGCACTGTGAAGCTATCCAGAGCCACTACAGCACACGAGTTCGATACCCGGCCAGGGAGCTTCCCACATGACTGAGCAGACCTCTCCTGCTTCACCCGCTGCTCCCCTCAGCAGTGTATTTCAGTCAATCTGACTATTCTGCTCCCCACTGTCTCTGGTGAATCCTCCCACCCCCCGGCACCTCTTGCCTACACCCCAGTTCTTGTATGCATAAATAAATAAATAATATATACACACAGTCAATGGGACTAAGCAGATACTAATAAAGCTACAAAGTTGTGAGGCCCAGGCTCTAATTCTTCCCCAGTGACACGTGGAGTAAGCAGCGTGTCTGTGTTCATACCTTGCTGATGTTGCTGTAGAAGGGATGGTCAGCCTCCATTGGAGGTGGTGGGACATCAAAGGAGCGCCTCCAGATCTTCACCTGGGCCTCGCCATGCTTGGCAGCAGTTTCTGCTTTATTGAGGCCAGTCAGACCCCCATAGTGCCGCTCATTGAGGCGCCAGGTCCTCACTACTGGCAGCCACATTTGGTCAATGGCCTCCAACACTGTCCAGAGAGTCCGAATTGCTCTCTTCTGCACTGAGGTGAAGCAGATATCAAACTCATAGCCAGCATCTGGAAATCAGAAAATCAAGGTGATAAGTTAATCAGGTCTACTCTGTAGCCAGAATTTCTTTGCACTAATCTATACAGGAGTTCCAAATGAAAATTATTTGGCAAATATTTTAAGGAAAAACATTCTACATTTAGGGAAGATAAAGTTTGTTGATTCGTGCTATAATTGATAAGCTACAGTGGTTCCCCAATAATTCATCCGATCCCGGATGTGAACGTACTGTTGGTGCTGAGCAACAATCTGTGCTGCTTATGCTAATCCTCAGAAGGCTGTGCTTCAGCACATTTTAAGAGTGTATTTCTGCTTCAATTCTTTCAAGAAAAAGATCCTTAAATCTTGTAATCTCTTTAACTAGTAACTAGTACTGGCAGAGGACTTACCCTCTCTCAGGCACTGTGTTGAGTACTTTGTGTTTTATTTAGTCTTCATAATAATCCTATGAGGTAGTAGTCCTTATTGACCCATCTTACCAGATAAGGGGGGAAAAAATAGTTATGCAACTTATCCAAAATCACAACTATTACGTGAAGTTTAAATGCAGGCTATGTGACTCCAAAATCCAATTCACATCTCCATTTTCCTAACTCCTAAGAATTCTGATATTTATATTTCAGTTAGAATTGTCATTTCTAAAAGTTAACTACTATGGAAAATGACATTTTTAACTCTCAACAATCAAGCCACGGCAAATGCTCCTAAGGGATGCTCATAAACTGAGTTCGTTACATCAAATTGTATTTTCACTGTATACAGTGTGGAAATCACGCCACAATTTCTTAATCCAGTTCCTCCCCACTATGGTCAAAGTGCCAGCCTATTCCTATTCCTGACTACTTAGGTCAACTGTTAAATCGAGTTTAAGAGGAGCAATTCATTGGGGAAAAAATCAGATGCTGTGCCCTGATTTATTTATATTTGTGATTTATATGATTTATTTATAAACAAATGTCTCCTCCATACACAGCAATTATTTTTTTTAAAGATTTATTTATGCATACAAGCTGGGGTGTAGGCCAGAGGTGTGGGATGGTGAGAGGATTCACCAGACAGAATGGGGAGCAGAACAAGCAGATCGACTTAAGTACACTGCTGAGGGGAGCAGCAGGCAAGGCAGGAGAGGTCTGCTGCGCCATGTGGGAATCTCCCTGGCCGGGTATTAAACTCATGCTGCGGTGGCTCTAGATAGCTTCATAGTGCTGTGCTTTTAAACCCGCTGTTCCACCAGGGAGGCCACATATACCGTAATTATTGAGGGGAGATAAATAAGAGCTGGTCCAACCAACAGGTTGCAGTGATTAAATCAATATCTCATGTTTCATGAAAGATTGTTCTCCCTCCCACTTTATGAGAACTATCTCGTTCCTTATGTGGTAGCCTAGAACACTTCCTCTTCAAAATCTGACACTTTTCTGGGTACTGCCTCATATTGAGGTTGCCAACAGTAATGAATGAAATATAAGTACATTTTCCTGCTATTCATTCCATTGAGAATGAGACCAATAAGAACTACACTGATGGGAGAAGAGAGGATTAATTACTGGGAAATCCACCATCAATCCACAGGAAAAAGACAGATCTCATTACTGGTAAGACCTAGTAGACTTGGTTACCATCACCTCCCTAACCGAACCATAAGGGGAGAATCTGTTCCCCAATAAAAGGCTGAGTCACTGGGAAGCAATTATTCCCAGTGCAAAACCTCAGCTCCCATGCTGAAAAGCTACTGGCTGTTTTAAATGCAATTATTTTCACTTGCAATAGTGCCTCATACTGGATACACAAATCAGTCCCCAAGGAGAAAACATGTTCCCTTCAGGCCTCCTCTTAACAGAACTCCAAAGCCTCTTTCTTTAACTTGCCCATTTAAAAAAAAAAAAAAAATAACCTAGGATACTACCAGGGATGGTGTGTACAGTCTGTCGTGGGCTCCATCCTCCCCCAGAAATGCATGGAAAATTCAATTCTCACCAGTTTTCTCCTGAAATCAGATTCAAGATTTTATAAACCCAACTATCATTTAACGCCTTCGTGAATTTAATATATTTATGTCAGGACTTTAAAATTATTATTCATAATGGTCCTCATAATTCAGGTGTTCTAGGCTTTCATTTTTAAAGTATTATAAGCACCACAGATTTGTAGTGCCTATAATAGAAGTTCAGATTTTATTTTTTTTTTTTATTTTATTTATACATACAAGCTGGGGTACAAGCCAGAGCTGTGGGGCGGCGAGAGGGTTCACCAGAGACAGATCAGAAATACACTGAAATACACAGGCAGATCAGAAATACACAGGCAGATCAGAAATACACTGCTGAGGGGAGCAGCGGGCGAGGCAGGAGAGGTCTGCCACACCATGTGGGATTCTCCCCGGCCGGGCGTCGAACTTGCATCGCCGCTGCCAACAGCTCCACAGCGCAGCGCTTAACCGCTGCGCCACCGGGGAGGCCCGAAGTTCAGATTTTAAATGGCATTTTTTAACTAATGCTACCAACGTATGCTACAAAACTAAAATAAGCTCTTTTAGTTTAAGATTACAAAACATTCTATCAGTCTTAGAGGGCAGATGCAATTTGCTTTATCCTGAACTAGACACCAGCAAGTCAACAAAAACCCATACAGTTCCTCCTCCAGGCAGCAGGAGAGAAAATGGCCTCCCTTCCTAGCACTTTCCCAGTTTCTCCTAAACAGTATGAGGTCACACCAGGCCATCCCAAAGTGTTCACACATGACCCCAGCAGGATTACACTTCCCAGACTTTCTAGACCTTTGCTTCATTTCAAAAAGATCTACAGTGAACACAAGAAGCTAAAAAGAGCAGCCTGAGGCCAAATACCTGTCCACATTAACTAGGCTTCAGTGACCCTTTTAGATGGCTGCTTTTTTCTCCAGAGGTTAGAAGGTATTTGCCCAACTCATCAGTGGCAGTACCTCCTAAGGTCCAGAGATTTTATGAATTGCTGACAGTAGGGAATGCTTCCTAATTAGCATCTGAGAGCTGTGCTGTAGTGGGGCAAGCCTGAGTATGCAAGTGTTATCTCACTGCCACCTTTGCCCAGTGTCCTTGCCCAACAGCCTACCATTTCCTCGACCTACCTGTTACTCAATCCCAGAATAGGGGCCAGGGACTAAGAATAAAATATGACCTTGGACAAGTCATCTTTCCAATCCTCAATGTTCCCAACTATAAGAGGACCAGGAAGTAATGGGAAAGAGGAGGGTTAAAATCTAATTACTTTGTAGGGTTGTGGAGAGGATCAATTCAAATCATTCATTCATTCAAATACTTTTGTGGATGCATTCTGGACACAGGATTTGCGGAATGCTGCCCTGTAAAAGCAAAGGTCTACACATGCACTCGGAGTTCCTGGAGTCTTAACGCCCTCAAGTCCACCCCCGGACACCCACCCACCCCACCCGCCGCCCCGCGTCACCCCCTCCACTGCCAGGGAAAAATTGTGCCCCTTGCTCCACTAGGATCCGCAGCCGCCTCCTAAGAAGGCTTGGTTACAGCTGCTGGAACACACCGGGCATCTAATTTAATAAACCGTCCCCGAGTACTAAATGCTCAGGCTAGAAAGGGAATTTCGCACGGCCCTATCGGGGAGAGTCCGGGCAGCCGTCGGTCGACCCACCCGGCCCTCGCACTTCACTGGGTGACCTTGAGCAAGTCGACCCCATCCTTGCCCCAGCCTCCACTCGACTGCAAATAAACTGCTAGGGAGATGATGAAGCCCAAGGTCTCGGCTTTCTCCTGGAGGGCACGACTGAGAGCCAGGCAGCCCTGATGAAGGGACGCAGGCCCGGGCCTTCGCAGCCCCATCCGAGGCCGCCCCAGCCCGCTCCGCACCTCGCAACGCCTGGCCGCCGCGCTTCGCCTCCTCGTGCCCCGCCGGGCTCAGGTCCGCGTCGTACCAACCGCTGAAGCGGTTCTCCAGGTTCCATGCACTCTCGCCGTGCCGGATCAGCACCAACTTGTAGGCGGCCATGGCGATTGCTCGGGATGAGGCGCAGACTGGGGATCGCCGAGATTCCGGAGTCACAGCCCGGCCCCCGATCGCGCCTGCGCACTCGCGCCACACCGCCCGGCTCCCGCGCACTTTCTCGCCCAAATCTTTCCACTTGCTGGGGGCCGCCCTCCGTTCGGCGGCTGTGCGCATGCGCCTCGTGCCGGCGCTGCGGCCGCGCTGGGAGAGAGTGCGTTTGAGGGCGGTAGGGCGCATGCGGCCTCAGCCTGGAGCCGCGCGTGCACCGCGATGGTCACGGAGCGCACGTACTCGCCGAAGGGCGGTGGAGCCTTCCGGCCAGCGCCAGGGTAGCGCGCCTGCCGCTGTCTGCGGAGCCACCCTGCTGGGCAGTGTCGCTCTCCTGCCTGCGCTGTTCGTTGTAATAAAATGGCCTTAGCTTGTGAACCGCGCATAACTCTGCCCCTTCACTTTCCCATCGACCGGGTGTTTCGTCGCATGCTTGTGTTCAAATCTTAATTCTTGGACCTCAGTTGCTTAACATTTTTGCTCGGGTCGCGTAACCTCACCCAGCCTCCTCTGTAAGGGGATATATAATTGGTGAATTGGTGCTTATCTACCTGGAAGGTGTTGGGCTGAAGAGTACTCTGTTGCTATCTCATTTCAGTGAACGTTTAACTGCTGTGGTACATCTAAGGAGACTGGGTAGTAGCTCTTTAGCTAAAGCAAGGCTGTTTATCCCTGTTCACACACCCTCGAGTCACTCCCTCCTGGGCCTCCAACAAGTACAAGAAGCAAACGCCTTCCAACACTCCAGAAAGAGGGGAAAGGCCACTTGCTTGCCTCCCGCCCCATCAGCGGTTTAAATATGTGCTTCTCCAGACAGCGCTCCGTTGCCCTTGCCACTATCCCAGTATATTTCTTTTTTTAAAAAAAAGACTTATTTATTTATACATACAAGCTGGGGTACAGGCCAGAGGTGTGGGGCGGGGAGAGGGTTCACCAGAGACAGAGCGGGGAGCAGAACAGGCAGATCAGAAATACACTGCTGAGGGGAGCAGCGGTGGAGGCAGGAGAGGTCTGCCGCACCATGTGGGATTCTCCCCAGCTGGGCATCGAACTCGCAACGCTCCACAGCGCAGCGCTCAACCGCTGAGACACAAGGGAGGCCCTATCCCAGTATATTTCAATACAGCCATTTCATCTATCTCCAAACATGAACAAGGCCCCTGGGCTAGGGTGAAAGAGGCTAAATATGTTCTCTGCTCTCGCAGCAGATGGAGTTCGAATAAGGTCCACATGTAAACAGTTAGCAATGAAGTTGTGCTGTGTGCTCTATTTTGAGAGACTCTAGAAAAGTTTTTAACATATACTCAAAGCAATTACTATGTGCCAGGCATTGTTTTTTACAGTCATTAACTCATTTAATCCTCATATCTTTGTAATGATCCTATGAGGCAAGCAGATCATTTCTTCATTTACTGGTGAGGAAACTGAGGAATGAGGTAGTTTACTCAAGGTTACAGGGACCAGAATTCAAGCCCAAGCCAGATGGCTTCCAAGAGTCCATGCTCTACCCTGCTATTCTCTGTGTCCTCCCCATT
The DNA here is from genome assembly GCA_004024925.1 of Scalopus aquaticus. Classification (NCBI taxonomy): domain Eukaryota; kingdom Metazoa; phylum Chordata; class Mammalia; order Eulipotyphla; family Talpidae; genus Scalopus; species Scalopus aquaticus. The sequence continues at coordinate 75,508 of PVIJ01002618.1, read as the reverse complement.
TTGGTGCATTTTAGGTAATTGTTGACTTTGAGGAGTAGGAAGGATTTGAGAAGTAGAGAAAAGGCACTTTGGGAACAGTATGAACCAAAACCCCTATGACTGATTTGCAGATAAATCATTATTAGTAGTAGCGTTTAGTGAGAATTTATAGTGTGTGGAGTATTTTAATACTCTCAAGCAATTCATATAACCCTGGTACTTTTGTAACTCCATTCCAGATGAGAAAACCAACGGGCAGGGTCGCAATTACAAGATGCAGGAGAAAGCAGAAATGAATCCCAGCCAGTCTGCTGACCTAGAGTGAGCTCTAACCACAGTGCTGCACTGCCCCCATGCTCTGCGGCCAGAGAGGCGACTGGGAAGAGGTCAGCACTAAAAACTGCACCTGGAACTCAGGATTCCAGGATTCCAGGGCTGCAACATGAGGACTGCCTTCTTGTGCAAGCTCCAGGGCTTGGCCTACCTGGTGGGAGTCGTTGAAAGACTCCCTTTTAGCAAGCTCTCCCACTGGTCCTTCCTGCTGCTTGGTCATCCATTCCTAAAGCCCAGGCCCTTCCAAGGAGAGCTTTTCCAGCCTTAAAGCTCGACCTTTCAGGATGCACTTTTTGTCTTCCTGCCTTGGTCCTAATCCATGCTGCCAGTCAAACCCCTGTCTCTCCTTTTCCTCCCCCTGGCTTCTGCATGTAGCCCCAATTTCTGTGCTCTTGTTTAGTCAAGGTTCACATGTCTCCAGTAGGGAGTGGGCGTAGGAAGGACCCCAGTACAAGTATGGTTACCTGGGGAGCCGAAGATGGTCACTCAACCTCTCATCCTCGTTTTCCTCATCTGTTTACTGAAGCAATAACCAAACATACCCACCTAAAGCACAGTTGGGAGTAATAAATAAGATGAGGTGCACTTATAACTGTGCCTGGAAAGCAGTAATAAATAATAATGACGATAAACCTATTACTGATATACTGAGGAGGTTAAATTAAATTAAATTAATTAAACTGGGTCCTGGAACTCCCCAACTACTAGCAATATTTCCCGTACCACAGCTGCCCAACAGCGCTATCAACACCTTAAACACCTGAAGAAAACAGGATGTACCCAGCACTGGCTGATCCAGCACTTGCTAAGTGAGCAAAAAGAAACCACATACAAAGGAAACTTGAGTATAAAGCTAGAGTCCAACTGCTAGCTGTTGCTGACAGCTGTTGATTTATGCAGCCTGCCTGGCTTCTGCCCTTTCCTCCTTTGGAAAGTACTTTCAATAAACTTTGCTTTACTCTGACTTCACAGGCTCTGTGGATTCTTCCATAACCTGCACCAAGCTAACCTAGACCCCTGCCACCACATCCCATACTAACAATAAATATTACTCGCAATATGACTAAGACAGCAAATAACATATTTTTTAAAATATTTTGTTTGTTTTTGTGTAGAAGAACTGGGGACTAGGCCAGAAGTAAGAGAGGGTAAGGGGATTCACCAGCAATAGAGTAGGGAGCAGAGAAGGTGTATTTACTGAAATGCACTGCCAAAGAGAGCAGCGGGCGAGACAGGAGAGGTCTGCTGTGCCATGTAGGTCAGTTTCCTGGCTAATGATAGAACTCAGGCCGTGGTAGGTCCTAGTCTCAGTGATAGCGCTGAGGCTTAACCCCTATGCCACCAGAGAGGCCCCTAGCAAATAAGATTTAATGAGGGACAACCACTGAGACCATGTGAGACTGGGAGTACATGGACAGACTTCCCTTCCCCCAGATGCCTGCTAGGGAATGGCTTGCCCACTGGGTTTGGAACTGAGCAGGTAAGTAGGATACTTTGTGCAGGAGGCCAAGGGCACCCGGGCTACCATCCTTGAGGAGGAGCTTGGGAACACTACTTTATTCTCTTCACCAACCCCCTCTACCTCCAGAGGGAATCCTTCATCTCCTTGGAATTCTGAGAATTTCAAAACTTTATATACCTCCCTTACAGGATATCCACCTTGGATCATCTGAGCTGATGTGTGCATCAGTTCTACTCAACTAGGAACTCTTTGAAGATGGGAACCGCATTTTGACTATTTTATGCACACACACACACACACACACACACACACACACACACACACTGATGCCTTTTTGCCCATGGTAGCCAGCCTAAAGCTGGGAGACACTTTGAAAATCCTCCACTGCAAGTCCCCACCTCCTGGCATCCCCAATGCTCGTGGAGCAGATGAAAAACATGATGTGAACCATTACAAAGAGCAGGAAATGAGCAGGCGATCAGGTTCATCAGTGAGAAGTCAGGAAGGATCCGTGGGATAGAGGTTTGCTGTGTCAGAAAGAAAGAGGTAGGTGCCTGGAGAGATTTGGAGAGGGGGTGGAAAGGACCTTGAAATCTTTGCAGCTGGAAGCTAGAATTCCTGGGCAGAGAGAAGGATCCACTCAGCATCTGTCACAAAGCCACAAGTCTAGGGAGAAATTTAGAGCCTATGAAACCAAGGGGATTTCTCAAATGTCAGAGAAGGGTGAGAATAAACCAGTGTGTTTTGCCCTCTATGATTTTTTTATTAATATTAAATCTCAGTTGTTATCTCTGCCGAACACAAGACACACAGACATTTGTCAGGGCTGATCCCTGGGCATTTCTGAAAAAAAATGGGCTGATAGAGGCGAGCATTTACACATCCCGAAAACAAGGGGTGGGGGAGCTCCGACACAACGCTGCTCCTCAGCAGGTCTTCCTCCTGCTCTGCTATGCAGAGAGCAGCTGTGGCCAGAGAAGTCCTTCTTTGTGCCAGGAGTGTGGGGTGGGGGGGTCTGCTCCCCCAGAGCCTTCTTAACTGTCCTCTCCTGTGCCCAGCCTTCCTCTCACCCAGGCACCAGCAGCTCCAACTCCTGAACTCTAGGTGCATAGCCTTTGCTAGTGTTGCACTTTAACCTCAGGCCTCAGGGAAGTTCCCAGGACTGTAACATCTTTCAAACAGCCAGCTTGTTGGTTAAGCTGTCACAACAATGAGGGTAATTAAATAATTATCCAATAAGGATAATCAGTGGTTACTACTATCTCCCACTGACCCCTAGGACAATAAAAGCCTCTTTCAGCCTTTCCTTCCTATTCACTATTTCCACAGGAGAGTAACTCCCTCATCAAGCACAGAACATTTAGTGAAGGACCCTGACTGGGAATCGCAGCAGGGAAAATCAAGTTATTTACGGGCGAGAGGAGCGGAGGCCCCTTCAGGCTGGGGCTCCGTGTCAGGACACCACGTCTTCACTTGTTGAACTGTCTTGCAGACTCATCGCCTAACGTGCAAATCTCCCCAGCTCAGTTGATGTCTGAGGAAGAGAGTATTTCTGCCTTGGAGAGGGAGTGAGCCAGATGGTCAATGTTCAAGGCTAATGCTTCAGAGCCTTGGGCTTCTGGGACAGGAAGTGGCACTTCACAAAGGGAGACAACTCATCTCCCAGCCCTCTCAGTCCCCAGCTGCGAGTAACCTAGGCTGGACCTGGTGCCAGGAGAAGAGAAAGAGAGACCTGTGCTGCAGGCTTAGCGCTGGCTTAAGCCTCCCGCTCTGGCCTAGAAACACAGCTTCAAGCTCAAGTGCCTGGCCAATGATCTCTCCGGGTTTCTGGAACTCTTCCTCTTTCTGAAAAGAAGCCATCAGGTGTGCGCCAGTCTCTCACCGCCCCCAGACCCTGCATGAGATCATGCTGATGGTAAAAGTGTTCCAAGCAGGCAATAAACAAACTTTTTGACCTCTCTACTTTCTTTCAGATAGAACTGTTTTCCTAATCTATAGTTTCCTCAGGTTAGGTTCTAAATATGGAAAAGGCACCTTGTTATTTGGGATTAATTCACAGTAAGTTTAGGGAATGACTGGGAGATTAGTCATGTGTTCTTTTTGGGATCTCTAAGAAGCAGTTGCCAAGACAAGATTTGCAGGAAATGTAGCAAAGGAAGGTCTGAGGCAGGAAATGGGGAGGGAATGAGACAGGCTGGGGGAGAAGGTGCGACTTAGTGAAGGAAGAGGGAAGGGAGGTTGGGTGGGCGGAAGTGTCTCAGACTCAGTGCATTTCTAAGGGAAATTCAAGAAGGCTGGCAAAGAATGCTCCAGCCAGAATCACCCCTCAGAGGAGTCCTCAGTGTCCCACGACCAGGCCTGCATCTTAGGCATGTCACAGGGACACTAAGTCACAGACACTTAGCGTATGAGCAGCATGGCTTCTGTATGAAGCCGTGAGGGGTCTCAGAGTGACGTGGCCAAGGGCCCCCAGTCAATCAGCTGTATGAGATTTGAGGGATGATTCTGATGACTCCCACTAGCACATTCTATAAATTCAACGGAAATGTTCTGAGGTCAGCACTTAGTGTATACCCACTCGCTGACTGGTTAAAGCTATTAAAGGCACCTGCCACCCAACAGCAAGGTGACCAGGTTTCCAATTACCTGTTAAGACTGTGTGGGGGTAGAGCAAGGGAGCTGGTGGCTGCTCTATTTCTGACTGCACAAGAGGAAAATGGTCTGTCTCTATAGAAGCCGGCTCACGTTTGTCCAGCCTAAGAAATGTGGACAAGAAATAACCCACAAGAATTCCTCAAACAGCTAAACACAGAGTTACCATGTGACTCAGCAACCCCACCCCCAGGTATATACTCGAGAGAAATGAAAGCACACAGAAACTCATATTCAAATGTTTATGGCCACACTGTTCACAATAGTCAAAGGTCTATGGACTATAATCAAATAGTCAAATGCCCATCAACTAATGAAGGGATAAACAAATTGTGGTAAAACATACAATGGAATGGCACAAGAGGAACCGATTACTATACCTGCTCATGGACGAACCTTGGACACTTCATGCTAAGTGAAAGAAGTCAGACATAAAAGGTAACATACTGTATGATTCCACATGTATGAAATAACCAAAACAGGTAAATCTGAAGAGACTGAGGTAGATTAGTCGTTGTCTAGTGCTAGAGGTTGGGATGATAAAAAGTGACTGTGGTGATGTTGCACATTTGACTCAAGGAAAATTGGACACCTACCTCTGTTGGAAAATGTCTCCCTCCACCCTGTCAGGACTGGCTCAGAGGCTGAAGTCAGCAGAACAATGACTCATTTGCTGTGAGGAGCCCTGTGGCAAGAAACAAAGGGAACATCCAAACCTCCACAGAAGGCGCTCCCATCATGTTTGCACGTTGCAGAAAGAAGGAGCATGACCTAAGGGCCTGACTGTGTCCTCCCATCTATGGGGGTAACTGTTACCCAAGAAAGTGAAATAACCTTTGGTCTTACATCTTCGCAGTCAACTTGACATCATAAGATCAAGTGATTAAAGTTATAAACAGTGCTTCACTTTTGTCAATCAACTAAATTTGTTAGAAACCAAACTCCTTCAGTTAAATTAAAATTGTTAGAAATTAACTAGAGTCTTCTTTTCTAAAGAATAATTATATATTCTTTCTGGGCATGTAACTCAGCTATATAAACTGAGACTAAATCTCTGAAGGTAGGTGAGTCACTCAGAGATCTCTGTTGACAGTTGTCTGGGCCTGAGTCCTCAGTTGGGCTGAGGACTTTTTTTCTTATATAAGTTTCTCTTTTACTAAACTTTGAATTCATTTTATTTCAATCTTCACACATACCTTTGAATATACTAAAAACACTAAATTGTACACTTTAAATAAGTGAGGTATACGGTGTGTAAATTATATCTTAATAAAATATTTTTAAGTTATTAAAATAAAACCTACCTGAGCCTAGCCACCAAGTGCCAATGCTCAATGGCAGGGAAGTGAATGGAGCTGTGGACAATACAAAATGGCTGCTGTTCTGCTGCAGAAAAATAGCTTCCTTCTTGGGCCTCTCTGGTGGCGCAGGGGGTTAAGTCTCGGCACTATGGAGCTATCCGCAGCCACTGTAGCACTAGTTCTATCCCCAGCCAGGGAGATTCCCACATGGCACAGCAGACCTTTCCTGTCTTATACCACTGCTCCCCTCAGCAGTGTATTTCAGTCAATGCCCCTGTTCTGCTCCCCACCACCACCTCTGGCCTGCACCCCACCTCTTGTATGCATAAATAAATAAATCGTTAAAAAAAATAGCCTCCTCCTTGAGGAGGCTCTGGATCTCCTGAGGCGGCTCCAAGGATGAGTCTCAGGTGGTTGGGCAAGTACACGTGATTCTTGCTGAGCCTGCAGAGAGACATGAAGGAGGGACAAGGACGCCCCAGTGGAGGCAGGGACATGGTGAGGTTCACCACAGGCCCCAAACTCTGTCCACTGGTGCCTCACATCTCCTTCCCAGACAAGTGGTTGGGAGTTCAGGCTCCTGTGGCCCCACAACTACTTTCCCTGACCCCTCTTGGGAAATAGCCTGTCCCCAAGATCTTGACAGGAAATGACAGAAACTGGACCTTATTGCCTCAGCTTGGACCCTGAGGTTCCGCCTCAAGACCCTTCCGAAGTTGAGTCTCTTTTTTTAAAAAAAAAAGATTTATTTATTTATGTGCATACAAGCTGGGGTGTAGGCCAGAGGTGTGGGAAGGTGAGAGGACTCACCAGAGACAGATTGGGGAGTGGAACAGGCAGGTCGACTGAAATACACTGCTGATGGGAGCAACGGGGTGAGACAGGAGAGGTCTGCTGCGCCATGTGGGAACCTCCCTGGCAGGGGAACAAACTCGTGCTGCAGTGGCTCTGGAAGCTTCATAGTGCTGCGCCACCAAGGAGGCCCCAAAGTTGAGTCTCTTAAGCAAACATGGTCCCTGTTAAAGTGAAACACCTCTGAGAGGGTGAATGATTTGTCTCAAGCTAGCAGTCACTTGAGACAAAACAGTTCTCAACCTGAGGAAATCCTTTCCTGTCAAAATTTTAACAAGGATTTAAAACAATGGTACTGCATTAAATTAAAAAGAAGTTCTCTTACTCCGTGAGAGACTGTCCTGTTGCTATAGCAACAAGCAAGCACTACACTAGTTTTAAGGCATTTAATCAATGACAACTCATTTCTCTTTAACTGCACAGTGGCTGTTTGTCTCAATGGCTGTGCTGAAAGCCAGCAGCTCACAAACCCCCAACTCTGGTTCACCAACCAATCCCTAAACTCTCCCCTCTCTGAGTGTACCCATCACTGCGCATCACACCTCTCACCACCTACATCGGCTCCTGCTCCCCTCACAAAGATTGCACCCAGCCTCCAGAACTGTGAGAAAGCAAATTCATCTGAATAGCACCCAGTCTGAGGTGCTATTAGGTGCCAAACCTAACCAGATGTTGTCCCTGACCCTACCCCAGGCCTGGCTGCACCCCACCAGGCTGGTGCTCCCCCAGTTCCTGGGCATACCTGGATGATTGCACGATGATCACCCGGGGCTTCTTTACTGCCCCTGGGTCAGCCTGTGAGCACTGGACATGAGAACTAGGCTACTTACACCTCTCTGTATCCAGGTGATCATGAAGAACGGGGGTTGGGAGGAAAAATAAGTGCCTGGCTCACATAAATAATATGTGGTGGTTATTATTACGATGGAGCATCCCTGACACATAGCAGACATTCATTAAATGTGCTGTTCCTCGCCTCCTCTGCCATCTGCCTGATCTACTCAGCAGAGATATATGCCAGCTGAATAAAGGAGAAATACTTCTGAAGTACAAACCCACTAAGAAATTTACCCAGATTGCAATCTGCAAAACTCCCTACTAACACTCAGATTCCTTGGTCTGGCGCTCAGGTCCTTCAGGAACAGCTCTGGATCTATTTTGCCAGTTTCACTTTTGAAATGTCACCTCCTTATCAAAGATAACCCTCTGACAGTCCCCCTTTGTGGGGGTGTCTTTGGGTCCCCAATGACTTTATCTGAATGTCCCCTGTACCTCTGGGTTCTGCTTATGTCATGTATTTATTTGGCACTGTAATGTATACCTACTATTTACCAGGTACTGTAGTAGACAGATGGCATCAGAGTTGCCTGGATATGGTCCCAAGTTCAGGGTGCTCATAGTTGGAAGGGGCATAAAAGCCAAATGTAATTCTGTGAATTGAGCTTCAGTGAACATTAACTGTAGCAAAGACCTTACAGAGCTTAGATTACAACATCTGCAATTCACAAAGGTGAAGACTGAGGGCTTTGTGTTTATTGTACATCATTAACCTGCAGGGTGTTTAAGAGCAGAGCAAGAGGCTTTAAACCTCTTTGTGTCCCTCCATATGCTTATTTAGCACATGGACCTACTGTAATCAGTTCTATGAGACTTGCACATACTAGGTGCTCAAGAAATAACCTTTGAGGGCCTTCCTGGTGGTGCAAGGGGTTAAGTCTCAGCACTATCAAGCTATAGACAGCCACTGCAGCATGAGTTCCATCCCCAGCCAGGGAGCTGACCCACAAGGCGCAGCAGATCTCTCCTGCCTCGTCCGCTGCTCCCCTCAGCAGTGTATTTCAGTGGATCTGCCTGTTCTGCTCTCCACCCTGTCTCTGGTGAATCCTCTTACCCCCCTGCACCTGTGGCCTATACCCCAGTTCTTGTATGCATAAATAAATAAAAAATAGATCTCTTAAAAAACAACCTTTGAGTATATAACTTAATTGATCAAAACCAGCCTTAATACCCTTCTGAGATCCAGAGGCTGCTCACTGCCTACCACATAGCAATCTGCCCTTCTAACTTAGCAAGAGAACTCCTGTTTAGGGGGAGGGGGAGGCTGCAACGCTAAAGACTAAAAGACTAGGGCCTCCCCGGTGGCGCAGTGGTTAAGCGCTGCGCTGTGGAGCTGTCGGCAGCAGCGACACGAGTTCGAAGCCTGGCCGGGGAGAATCCCACATGGTGCGGCAGACCTCTCCTGCCTCACCCGCTGCTCCCCTCAGCAGTGTATTTCTGACCTGCCTGTTCTGCTACCTGCTCTGTCTCTGGTGAACCCTCTCGCCGCCCCACACCTCTGGCCTGTACTCCAGCTTGTATGCATAAATAAAAAAAATAAATCTTTAAAAAAAAAAAAGACTAAAAGACTACATTTCTAGCCCCTTCTGCAACATAGTTTGGCCAGATTGATGACTTAGATGTGAATGGAACTAGTTGAAAAGGGGCAGACTTGGTTAGGAGAAGCAAACTGTGCTCTTCCTGACCCTTCTCTTTTACTTAGTCTAAGCCTCAGCCTGGATGCCCAATGCAACAGCTGGAGTTCCTGCAACCCATCTTTGGAGGAGGAGGGAACACTAAGGATGGAAATCACACACTTGGAGGGTGGAACAGACAAAGAAGGGAGCCCAGAACCCTTCAGTGGAGCCACTGTGCCAGCCTGGACCTGCGTCCTGATGTCTTCGCTGTGAAAGAGTTAACCGTGCGTGTCGAAGTCACTGTGGCAAAGGTTGTGTTATAGCAGCTGAACACAATCCTCACTGATGCAGATGGGAGGTTTGAAGTGGTAAGTGGAGAAAGGTTGAATTTTGGAGTGAGAACAAATTTGGGGGATCAGAATGCCAGGTTATAGTTGTGATCCCGCTGTCTCTTCTCACCCAGACTCCCTTCCTCCCATCACAGTCACAGATCATGCTGTCAGGCAGGGGAAAAGGGTGTACTCCACTTGGGGACAGTGCTCCCCATGGAACAGGAGCATCTGCCCAGCCTCCCGTTCCCACACGCAGGGAAGGAGCACACTTCTTTAGCACACCAGGCTGTCTACTTGTCTTCCCATACCTATTTCTTGGAGCAAGTTCTTTTTTCTCAAAACTCTTCCTTGGCCATATAGAATGCTAATGCCCCACAAACCTTTCGACACCCGGCCTTCTGCAGCAGTGACTTGCCAGGCACAGCGCCCAGCATTCTGCACGCATTATCTCATTTTAGCTTCAGAACAGCCATCCCAGTTTCAGATGAGAAAACTGTGGTTCAGCAAGTTCAATTGCTGACCCCAGATCACAAAACCTGGATGTGGTATCAAATGCAAGATTGCCTAAGTCCAAAGTGTTGCTTAACCTCTGCTCCAGCACTTAGGAAAAGCCTCTGGAGCAGCTGCAACTCCACCACCTTGCTCAAGATGGGCTGCCCAGGGTGATAAAGGCCACTTGAGCCCTACGTTAAACACCCAGACCATCCACTTCCGTTTTGTTTTGGGCAAGAGGCAAGGCCTCAATTTCTCTTTCCTTCTTCTGCCCAATGTCATAACAGATTACAACCTGCTGCCACAAAAATAGCCTTCCTGCTCTCTTGGGCTCAGTGTTTTGCAAGGGCCCAAGTCCCTCCACATGAGCCTCACAGATATTAACAGCAGTGGTTACAGAGGGGGATCCTGGGCTAAGAACTAGATCCCCCAGAGGGTCTAACTATAGTACCCATCTTACAAAGGTGAGAGGTGCTTATTGACCATATGTACTGTGATTGATTATGGAGATGTCTCTGGGTGGAAGGTGATGCTGGGAAGGAGTATGTCAGATTACATACACTGCAGTATGTAAGTTGCATGGAGCAGGGAAGTTGGTGCTTCACCAAAAAAGATGAATCTTGGGGTGCAGGGTGAAAGAGTGTGCACATGCCATCTGATGACTCTTGTCTACTCTGCTGGCACCACATCCTCCTGGAGGAGGCTCTGAACAGACGTCTCCAGATGGAGGGCCAGCTGGCAGTCTGTGTTCCCTCCAAGGGCCACCTCAGACTGCTGCTTCATCCAGGAGCTCTATCCAGTTATGAAGCAGACTCAGTTTGGAGGCCAGCAGGTGCCTGCTGCCCAGGGAAGGCTGCCACTACTTTGGTCCTCTTCATCTCCCCTCCTGATTTATGAAATTCCAACCTCCTCAACGGGTATTGCACTCTCTGTAGGGTTTTAGCCTTAACGGGCTGTTTACAGAGCTCCCTCTTGTGGCATAGGTCAACCACTGCCCAGATATATTTGGAATAGTACATAATTTGACATACACTGGCACTTTCACATTGAATCCTCAGAGTAGTATAGTGGCTTCAGCATTTCTATCACCGTTTTTCAGGACATGAAACATATACTTGGAGAGATTAAGTTCTGGCTCAATGTCACACAGTAAAGTCAGTCCAGACTCAAACCCAACACTTTCTCTCCCTTCTCTCACAAACGTTCTTACACCTGCACCTCTGGTGGAGAACCCTCGCTTGTTCGCAACAGTTTCCAAACTCCGATGCCTTTGTAAGGTTTGTGTTCTAGCTGAAGGATTTCGGGGAAGGTAGCAGGGCAGTGGGAATCAGTTCTAAATCAGTTGCTGGTTCTGAAATGGAATTAGAAGAGATTAATTAGAGCGATCAAGGGCTGCCATGAGACAAGAGGGGAATAGCAATTGGGTGTCTCCAACAATAAATGAAAATAGCCACGAGAATTTAGCGCATTAATCGCTGCTTTTTTCTCTTTTCAGTCCAGATTTTCACTCTTGAACATAAATTTGTTTCTACGCTTAGCTTTTGAAATCAGATTTTCAAAATTAATAAATATACGTCTGTCTGTTCCTAAAAGGAAAGGAACTCCAGTTTTATAAAGCTCACATCGGTGACCCAAAAACCTGGAGTAGGAGCCCCAGGGACTCCTAGCAACAGAACTTCCTCCACAGCAGCAGATCTCCTCGCAACCGCTGGAGATTCCGAGCCTGCTGAGCACAAACCGGATGTTGCCTGTTTTGCCATGGTGATGGACGCGAATCCGGAAGTTACGCTAGAGGAAAAGGAAGTGAGGCGAGCTGCGAACCCACGTGGGTTCTGCGCGTGTTTCTCAGTGTCTGGAAGCCGGTCCTTTAATCTCACTCCCCACTGAGGGCTTAGTCGGCATGGGTCGCTCCGGCAAGTTGCCCTCCGGTGTCTCGGCTAAATTGAAACGCTGGAAGAAAGGACATAGCAGCGACAGTAACCCCTCCATCTGCCGCCACCGCCAGGCCGCCCGCAGCCGCTTCTTCAGCCGGCCCTCAGGTAACAGAGATCCAGGCGCGGTCCGTGGCTGGTTTCTGGGTGGGTCTGGGCCTCACTGGAGGCTCCGAGGCCCAGACAAGGGACCTTTCTTGGAATGTCGGGTCTGGGGCCTGCTGTAAAGACCCACCCTCCCCATTTAGCAGATGGAGAAATGGACAGTCCAATGGAGAAATGGCTAGTCTAGAGTTAACACTGGTGTCGGAGTCGGAACTCCTGGTTGTAATACACCTTGGGTGGCTCTTCCCAAAGCGCTTTCAACTTCATTTATTTCCCAAGCCCCAGAGTGCAGCTCCCCAGCCGATCCCGCGGGTGCTTAAGGCGTCGGGGCAGGAAACTTACCTGGAGGGTTCCCTTTCTGACTTTTCTACATTCTGGGCGTGCGGTGAACGGGTGAACCTGGCGGCACGATCAGAATTCAGCCTCGGGTTCGCACTCTGTCCTCTGGTGGTTTGTTTCTTAGGGATGCTTCTTGTTCGCTGGGCCAAAAGGAGGTACGGGTAGCAGTAGGGGCCTTACCTGGTGTCTCGGGTTCTCAGGAAAGAGCGACCTAACCGTTGATGCCGTGAAGTTGCATAATGAGCTGCAGTCAGGGTCCCTGCGTCTGGGCAAAAGCGAGGGGCCTGAGATGGCCATGGATGAAGAGGTGGCGCCGGCTCTCACCGAGCAGTCCTCGGGCACCTTCCTGAGCGGCCTCTCCGACTGCACGAACGTCACCTTCAGCAAAGTGCAGCGCTTCTGGGAGTCCAACTCTGCTGCCCACAAGGAGGTAGGACGGGCCGCTTGGGGAGGGGAGGGCCAGGCTCATGCCTTTTCTTTGATTTTTGTTTTTGTTTTATTGATCTATACATTTACTCTCAAACTTTAATTATTTGCTACCCATTTGCATCTTTTATTTCCTTTTCAAGCTCTTCTTCTTTTTTTCCAGTGCTGGCTGACTACTGCCAGTGACAGCAGCTGGTATTTGTGGGTGATGTGTCATCTCTGCTACCCTTCCTGTCCCCTGTTTATTACCCCTCCTGGGGCAGGTTCCACTTTTTGCTTTTTCTAACAATATGTGTAATGTCCTTAGGGTAGAAATGTTTTACAAATATTTATCTTTTTAGCTATACTTTATTTTTTAAAGATTTATTTATTTATGCATACAAGCTGGGGTGTAGGCCAGAGGTGTGAAGTGGTGAGAGGACTCACCAGAGACAGTGGGGAGCAGAACAGGCAGGTCAACCGAAGCACACTGCTGAGGGGAGCAGCCGGCGAGGCAGGAGAGGTCTGCAGCACCATGTGGTAATTTCCCTGGCCAGGTATTGAACTCATGTTGAAATGGCTCTGGACAGCCTCGCAGTGCTACACTTAACCTGTTGAGCCACCAGGGAGGCCCTTTAGCTGGACTTTTGCTTAGCATACTTTGAAGAAACATTTGTTGGCAGCTCTCCGGCCACTTGTTACCATGCAAGTGTTCTTTTCCCTTTGCAAAGCAGTGGCAGCTCTTTCTCTGCAAGTGTCCTCCTTGCCTTTTCCTAATAACCTGTCCTTTTAACATGTTAAAAAAGCAACGACAACCAAACATTTGTTAAGTTAATGCTGAATAATGTTGGTTGGAAAATGTCTTATGTAACAGAAATGTTATTTCCTTGTTTTAGTCCACATCATAAAATGCATACATTTATATTTTTCTCATTCTTTAAATGAAAAATGTCAAAATTGTAAATGGTACCAAAGCAACGTGAGTAGATCAAAATGTGAAAGTTCTCCTAACTTTGCTCCCTCCTGGTTGCCATTGTTAATGGGTCATTATGTATTTTCCTAGCCTGGTGTTGTCCAACAGAGCTGGAATGCAAGCCACATAAGTGATTTTCAGCTTCTTAGTAGTCACAATATAGAAAAGTAAAAAGATGGTAAAATTAATCTTAATAGCACATTTTATCTAATGCACTATGTTTGAAATATTGTCATTTCACTATAATCAGTATAAAAATGAGATGTTTTGTGTGGTTATGTTGTCCTTAAAATCTAGTGTGTATTTTATCCTTACATCTCCATTTGGATGCATTTGATTTGTATTTAGAGTTCACAAAACCTGTATTTGCAAAGGAAATTCATACACGCAAGTTCTAAATCTCTGCTTTCTGGTAACAGAAAGTATATATTTTTCATTTCGATTAATTAAAAAATTTTTTTTCACTAATAAAATCTTTTTTTTTTAAAGATTAATTTATTTATGCATACAAGCTGGGGTACAGGCCAGAGGTGTGGGGTGGTGAGAGGGTTCACCAGAGACAGAGCAGGGAACAGAACAGGTAGATTGAAATACACTGCTGAGGGGAACAGCGGGCGAGGCAGGAGAGGTCTGCTGCGCCATGTGGGAATGTCCCCGGCCCAGCATCGAACTCGCGTCACCGCTGCCAACAGCTCCACAGCGCAGTGCTTAACTGCTGCGCCACCAGGGAGGCCCTCATTAATAAAATCTTAAAAGTCAAAGAGTCAGTCCCTCATTCACACTAGCTACATTTCAAGTGCTCAGTGGTCTCTTGTCAACATTACTACTCTAGACTTTTTTCTTTGTAAAGATTTATTTTATTTATGCATTCAAGAGCTGGGGTGTAGGAAAGGGTGGGGGGCTGAGAGAATTCACCAGAGACAGGGTGGGGAGCAGAACAGTTAGATTGACTGAAATGCACTGCTGAGGGGAGCAGTGGGTGAGGCAGGAGCAGTCTGCTGCACCAGGTGTGAATCTCCTTGGCCAGGGATCGAACTCATGCCGCAGTGGCTGCCAATAGCTTCATAGTGCTGAGACCTACTCTAGACTTTTTTATATATACTCTTAAGCCACGTTTTGTTTAGATGAACTTAAACACAGTTATATACACTGTTCCTTTCCCCCACTGAACAGTATTTCTTAGTTGACATATAGAATTGTTCCTCATTCTTCTCAATAGTTATGTAGCATTTGAGTCGATTGTTGCTTACAGTAATCGTGAATTGTTAATCCCTATTAACGGTCGCCTGGTTGTTCTAGTTTGTTGCTGCAGTGAACACACTGGTACATAAATGTTTGTGTGTTTATGCAGGTATTTCTGTAAAAGAGAGTCTAGTGTGGACATGTTTGGCAAACACTGACTCTTCCTCTGTGCTGGGCCTGAACTATGCATCCCTGGCTCCGGTGCTGCCCAGCTCATCTCTCTGTGGGCTTTGTGAAGGAGCAAGGCAAAGAAGCTACCCTGAGGCGGGGTTAGATCTAAAATAGCTGTCATGGCTTCCTCTCCCTTCTGTGCAGATCTGTGCTGTCCTGGCTGCTGTCACTGAGGTGATTCGCTCCCAGGGAGGGAAGGAGACAGAGACTGAGTACTTCGCTGCCCTGGTGAGTGGGCTTGGGGTGGGTGTTCGGAGCAGAAGGTCACTCGGGCTTCAGAGAGAAGTCAGCTGTCGCGGATGGGTGGGCTAGAGAAGGACAGCCATGTTCCGGTTGTTCTCAGGTACTTGGGAAAGCTGCTGACATTTTTTCTTTTTTTAAGATTTATTTATTTATGCATACAAGAACTGGGGTGTAGGCCACAGGTGTGGGGTTGTGAGAGGATTCACCAGAGACAGAGTGGGGAGCAGACCAGGCAGAGTGACTGAAATACACTGCTGAGGGGAGCAGCGGGCGAGGCAGGAGAAGTCTGCTGCACCATGTGGGAATCTCCTTGGCTGGGGATCAAACTCGTGCTGCAGTGGCTGCGGATAGCCTCACTGGCTGAAACTTAACCCATTGCACCACCAGGGAGGCCCAGAAAGCTGCTGGTATTGGCTGCAAACTTATAAAAGAAAAAGCCATTGTTCTTGTTGTTTTTGTCCCTTGATTGATGAAGCTGAGTTAGGCCCAGGGGATCCTCTAGAAAAATGGTTTTCAGAGTATGGTTTAGGGGTCCCTAAGACCCTTTGAGGTCAAAATTATTTCCATCATAATACTAGAAGGTCATTTACCTTTTTTACTCTCACACTTGTGAACTTATGGGGTTTTTTATGTTACATGATGTTTGAGGGTGTTGTTTGAACAGCTAATGGGATTGTTTGCATGTTCTTTTGTTTTAAATTTCTGTTTTAATTTTTATATGATCAACATCAGTAAATGTGTAAACAAAACCTAGGGACTCTTCACTAGTGTTTGGGTTTTTTTTTTAATATTTATGCATACAAGCTGGGGTGTAGGCCAGAGGTGTGGGGTGGTGAGAGGATTCACCAGAGATAGAGTGGGGAGCAAAACAGGCAGATCAACTGAAATGCACTGCTGAGGGGAGCAGCAGGTGAGGCAGGAGAGGTCTGCAGCACCATGTGGGAATCTCCCTGGCTGGGTTTCGAACTCATTCTTCAGTGGCTCTGGATAGCTTCATAGTGCTGGGCTTAACCCATTGCGCCACTAGGGAGGCCCTCTTCACTAGTTTTTAAGGGTATAAAAGTTTCAGAACCACTGTTCTAGAGCAGAGGTTGGCAAATTATCATCCATTTACCAAATATGATCCGTGGCCTGTTTTTTGGACAGCCTGAGAGCTAAGAATGGTTTTAACTCTTTATTTTTTTCCATCTTGGTTTTTTTTTGGTAAAGATTTATTTTATTTATGCATACAAGCTGGGGTACAGGCCAGAGGCGTAGGGTGGGGTGAGAGGGTTCATCAGAGACAGAGTGGGGAGCAAAACAGGCAGATCGACAGAAACACACTGCCGAGGGGAGCAGTGGACAAGGCAGGAGAGGTCTGCCGCGCCATGTGGGAATCTCCCCAGCCAGGCGTCAAACTCACTTTGTTGCCTATAGCTCCACAGCGCAGCACTTAACTGCTGAGCCACCAGGGACGCCCTGGTTTTAACTCTTTTAAAGGGAGACCCTATGTGGCTGTGAAACCTAAAATAGTTATTATCTGACCCTTTCCAGACAAAATTTGCTATACTCTTAAATAATGAAATAGACAGCATTGTTTATATATGATGCTGTACTCTTAAATAATGAAATTAAACAGCAATATATGATTTCTGTCTTGTGCAGGCAGTATTCTGCTTTTCATATTTATTAATTAAACCTCACAAAAACTTACTTCATTTTTACACATGAATAAACTGAGTCACAGAGAAGTTAGTAAGTTCCTCTGTCACCAGTGACAGAGCTAGAATATGAACCTCTTATACCAGGGCTCTTGGTCATAACTATTCTAGTAGACACATCTATCCCCAGAGTCCCCCCATTTGCCCAGCCCGACACATTTCCCTTTCACACCTGTGATCCGGCCCTCAGATGACAACGATGGAAGCTGTGGAGTCCCCAGAGTCACTTGCTGCTGTCGCTTACCTGCTCAACCTTGTCCTGAAGCGGTGAGTCCTGGCGCCTGTCTGAACCCCCAGTCTCTTTGTAGAGGGAGTGCGGGTTGGAGGAGGGGGCCTGGCATTGCTACATAGAACAAAAATGTACCTGCTGCAGTGGCATTCTGCAGCCTCAGGCTGCCAGTGGCTTGGGAGCTGTAGCTCAGTGTGAGTGTGGGCCTTGGGAGGGGACATTGGGCAGGGGCGGTGGAGTGTTGTTGACAGTGAGATGTCTGTTGACCTCAGCCAGGGGTCACAGGGAGAAGAATATAAGGGCCTGAGGTAGGGGTGCAGGGAATGGGTAGTGGGGAAGAGGAGAGAGGCAGAGAGCTCAGGTGCCATGGAGGATGCCCAGCCCGATTGTTGCTCATTGGCCACATGAGGGGCCCAGGGCTGTACTGCTGCTGTTGGAGACCCCTTTGGGGCTCTGACCTTCTCTGTTCTTTACCTACAGCGTGCCTAGCCCTGTCCTCATTAAGAAGTTCTCCGATACTTCCAAAACCTTCATGGATATCCTGTTAGCCCAGGCCAGCAACGGCTCCACCTCTGCTCTCCGATGGGTTAGTCTCGGGCTCTCAGCTTTCCTTCTGCTGCCTCCAGCGCCTTCTTGGCCACCAGGCGTGCCCCCTCCTGCTTCTTCCAGAGCCGGTCTCAAGTGACTAAATCTTGGATGCTCCCTGGGGTGGGGGTGGAGGGGGGCAGGCGTATAGGCCTTCTGTGGACCCTCAGACAGATCTGCTTGGCTTTTCCGGAGTCCGGGAACCTGTGCTGCTTTTCCACCAGACTGAGGTGGGTGGAGCTGAAAGACTGACTCTCGATTTTCAGGTCCTCTCCTGCTTGGCTACCCTTCTTCGGAAGCAGGACCTGGAGGCCTGGAGCTACCCCGTGACCCTACAGGTGTATCATGGGCTGCTGAGCTTCACAGTGCATGCCAAGCCCAAGGTGAGACCGCTGCACCCCCACAATACAGGCGAGGGCCAGCCAGGAAAGTGGGGGGCTGGAACTGGTCTGTCTGAGTGGAATCAGGGAAGGTGCCCTGAGTCTGCGTCCTGCCCCACTGGCCTGTTGGCGCGGCTCCGGGCGAGCAGCAGTCCTCCTGCAGCGGGCATGCTGAGTCTCCGCTGCCTCATTGGTCAGTGATGTGTTAGTCATGGGGGCGGGAGCTTGGCATCGTCAGCCTGAACTGGATCCTGGAGTCACTGCTAGTGCTGTGATCTTGAATAGCATCTTCTCCCTAAGCCTCGGTTTCCTAGCCATGAGATAGGGGTAGTAATAGCAGCCATGATGCGGGATTGTAGGGAGACCCCTGTGTTCCTCACAGGCCTGGTACAGTTCCTGGCTGACAGCAGGTGCTCAGTACAGTGGTTGGCCACGCTGTTCCCTCCTGAAATTAAGGGCAGGGACAGGACAGCAGTAAGAGTCTCTCCCCCTGGGCCCTCACTCCAGGTGGGCTCACACCATTCCCCTGTGGCTCTGTGGGGTGTCTCCCTCCCTTCTCTGGGTCTCTGCTAAAGTGACATTCTCTTTACCACCATGTAAAAAGTGACAGCCATGCTTTATTGTCTGCAAAGTACTTTTTACCTTTTGGTGTCTATTTGCTTATTGTCTGCCTCCCAAATGAAATGTGAGTTGTTTACTCAGTTCACTGCCACACTGCTGGCTGGATGAGTGGGTGGGTGGGTGGGTGAAATCCTAGTTGTAAAGATGAGAACACCAGCTCAGAGATCAGGAAGTTAGGCTTGCTCGAGGCTATTGATTTCGTAGGAGAGCAGGGGCTGGAACCGAGACTTCCCTCACTCCACCTGTGGAGTCTCAGCGCGAAGGCCTGGGAGAGGGAGCATCAGCACATTGGCGGTCTGCCATCGGAGCTTGTGCCCTCCACGCCACCGACCCGGTCCTGCTCCCCTTGCCTTGCTCCTCAGGTCCGCAAGGCTGCCCAGCATGGCGTGTGCTCGGTTCTGAAGGGCAGTGAGTTCATGTTTGGTGAAAAGGCCCCTGCCCACCATCCTGCAGCCGTTTCCACCGCCAAGTTCTGTGTCCAGGAGATGGAGAAGTCTGGAGGTGGGAAGCCGGCTTTGGGGCAGGGTGGGTGGGGCCAGGCCAGCAGGAGGGGGCAGGAGCCTCAGCTCCTCTTTGTCTGCCAGGCTCCAAGGAGGCCACCACCACGCTGCACATGCTGACTCTGCTGAAGGACCTGCTGCCCTGCTTCCCCGAAGGCCTGGTGAAGAGCTGCAGTGAGACCCTCCTCAGGGTCATGACCTTGAGCCATGTGGTACGCTCAGGCCCCAGAGCTGTGGACGGGGCTGGCCCAGGCTTTAGGCCCCCGCCCTGGTGCTGTCACTCAGGGAACTCTCTGGTCAGGCCCAGAGCAGGGCCTGGGGTCTCCCTACCCAACACTACTCTTGGGGGCACCATCTCAAATCCCCGTGTCAGAGACAACAAGCCACCTTTGGCTGTTCCACTTGGGAACTGGCCACAGACACCAGGTCAGAGTGGGGATGGACCAGTGGCGGGCAGCCCTTTTTTAATACAGAAACTTTAAAGATATATAAACCTTAAAGATATGTAAAAATTATCCTCTGCCTTTCTGCCACACTTCTCAATAATTTTTTCAAGTATCCTGAAGTATTTATTATATAAATAACAATCATTATTATTGTTTAGAAACAAAAAAAAGCATTCAGGAGTGTATAAATAAAAGCTAAAGGTTATCTTTTTCCCTCCAAATCTCATTTCCTAAGATAAACATTGCAGACGATTTAGTGTGTGTCCTTCCAGATATTTTCTCTTTGGGTCAGCAAACACACGTGCAGCTGTGGTAATGCAGCTGTAGCCACTGTCTGCAAACCATGGAGGAGTTGCTTTTCTTAGCCCATTGTGTTAACATTTTGTTCATGTCTCTCTGTTGCCTTTGTTCAAACTGTCTCAGTTCTTTTCTGTGGCTGCCAGGACTTACTAAGGTGACAGTCCAGGTGTGGGAGGCATGTTTGAGGTTCAGGGCTCAGGGCAGCCGTGAGTTTTGTGGTTCCGCACTAAGCCTAAGTGTCCTCTTTAGTTGGTGACCGCCTGTGCCATGCAAGCCTTTCACAGCCTCTTCCACGCCAAACCTGTCCAGGACACCCTGTCGGCGGAGCTCAATGCCCAGATAATCACGGTGAGGGAGGGGCATTGCTGGGCTGGGTCCCTTCAGAAGTCGCGTGCGGGTGGTGCTGGGGGTGGAGGACAGTTCTTACTTGTCTGCAGAGTGAAGTTGAGTGGGCTGGGCTGGGCTGCGCTGCCCCAGTGCAGGGCCCCAGGACACAGACAGGTGGCAGGAGCCTGGCATCAAGGCCCCATCAGTGTCCACAAGAGCTGCCTCTTTCTTGCCCAAGCAGTAGTTGACCTAATAAACTCCTTCAGCATGGTCTTATGCTACTAACAGGTACTTTGAATAGGGATGCTCAGACTTGGGAATCTGTGGATGGATTTGGGGAGAGGCATATCAACCCCCCAAAATTATTTGCAAAGGTGTAATTGTGCTCACATGCACAGAGAAGGGCTCTGTGGCTTTTGTCAGGTTCACGAAGGGATTTGTGAGTCAGGTTATACTCTCCCCTCCTAGACACTTTTCTCCATAGAATCAGTACCAGAGGGCTGCACGGAGCGGGAGAGGAGGAAGCTGGGGAGGCCACAGAGGCTGCGGGTGCCTGCTGCTGCTTGTCACGGTTGGGGCCTGTCTGGGCTGCCGCTGCTGCTCACGCTTGCTCAGTCCCCTGCTTACTCCCTCCCCCACCTCTAGGCCTTGTATGACTACGTGCCCAGCGAGAATGACCTACAGCCCCTGCTGGCCTGGCTTAAGGTCATGGAGAAAGCCCACATCAACCTGGTCAGGTAGGCACGTGGTTAAAGGGGCGTCCCAGGGCCCCCGTGCTCTGCGGTACAAGCGGGAGGGACGTGTGCTGGAAGCTGGAGGCGGCTCATCTTCCTGGGGACAGCAGTGTGTCCCTGTCAGGCGTGCTGCTTCCCGGCTCCTGTGTTGATGAGGCTCGGGGCACAGCCTGTGTCATCCAGGGCCGCAGAGCCTGTGAATCAGTGACTGTCATTGGGCCTGGGCCATCTGTTTCCCTCAGGTCTAGTACCAGGCCACCAAGAAGCCTTTTGTCTTGACAGGCTGCAGCGGGACCTGGGTCTGGGTCACCTCCCTCGCTTTTTTGGAACTGCGATGACCTGCCTCCTCTCCCCCCATTCGCAGGTGGTTACGGCTGCCAGCCAGAGTCTCCAGGTGCTGCTCCCCTGCCCCCAGACCCCGCTTCAGTGGGAAAGCAGAGAGGGTATCTGTTCTGCCTGCTGCCGTCTCTTCCAGAGCTTACCAGGCCTCCAGCAGCATCCTCGGGAGGATGCTGTAGTTGGGGGCAAGCTTCCAAGAAGCTTCAGGAAGCAGTCACGTGGGAGGGTTGAGTGGCACTGGGGGCTCAGACAGCCTGCAGCCTCTTTGCAGGAGATCCTTTTTTTTCCTTTTTTAATATATATATTTTTATTGTTATTTATGTCTTTTACATTTTGTATTCCCCTTGGGTAACCCACCACCAGTTCACCCGTGATCCATCTCCGTGGTTCCTTGTGTTCTTTTCTGTTCCATTTTGTGCCCTTATCCTCCTCTCCCTGCAGGAGATCCTTAAGGAGTGTGTGGCTCCCCACATGCCCGACATCGGCTCTGTGACCGCCTCAACCTCAGGCCCTGCCCAGTATGTTGCCAAGATGTTCAGGTGAGAGCATAGCATCTGTGTTAAGAGGAAGTAAGGTGTACCTCATGGGAAAGTGCTCGTAACAACAGTGTTCGTCTTGTCACCAAGGGCTGCACGGTCCACAGTGGCTGCTGTCAGTTTGTGCGCCGACCATATTCCTGGCGCCTTGATGTGCGGCTCGTGTGTGCGTGACCCTGGGGCCAGTGCAGGCTCCTCCACCTCAGGGTGTAAAGCTCTCGGAGTAATAGCTGGTGTGTAGTCCAGCTCTTGGTTGTCCTCAGGGTTCTGGGAGATAAGGACTGCCCCCATTTGACAGTTGAGAAAACTGAGGTCACCTAGTCAGTAAGTGGCCGCTTGACCACAGAGTCCACTCTTGTTCCTGTGCTGGACTGCCCCCCACTCCTACACAGGAGCCATTCCCAGACAGCAGCCTGACCGCCCACATCTCCCAGCAGGCAGTGAGGCGCCTCAGCACCAAGCACAGCGGAGGGTCCCAGGAAGGGACTGGGATGCGTGGTGTCACCTCTGTGTGTCTGTGTTCAGCTCGAAGTTGTGTTTTAGATACTGTCCCTTATGGGGAATGGGCCTGTTTCCTGTTTAGACAACTGGGATGAAGTTTCAGGAAAACTGAGAAACAGAGCTGCCCTCCTCCCGAAGTCATACCTTTCTCCACACTGAACCCTGTTGACCCTTCTTGCTCAGATCTCCAGGGGCTGACTCTGGGGGGTGGAGTGCACCGAGGTGTGCCTGGGCTGGAGGGGGTGAGGCTGAGCCGGCTCTCCCTCCCTCTGCCCCGTGGCTGCAGTTCTGCTCACTCCGCTGACCACCTGTCCCTGCCCCATCCTCCCTGCCTCGAGCTGGTCCGGGAGAGCAGGGGACAGAACCAAAGCTGGCTTTGGAGGCCAGTTCGATGACGAGCAGAGTGGCCACGGCAGGTTACTTAGCTCCTGGAGAGTCCGTTTTCCCCTCTGAGGTTTTCCTTTAAGCATGAGGGTTACCTGAATTAAGTCCTGGCACAGGGAGCAGTATAGACGCTTGTTCGTTCTCTCCCTAGGCCTGTTTCTGAGACCCCACCCTTACAGGCCAGTTAGTTGGTGGCCTGTAACTCCTGATGCCAGCCATTGACTTCTTGGTTGGGGCCCTGGGACATGACCTTGACCCTTCCTGCCCTTCCCTGGCAGGGCAGTGGAGGAGGGCCTGACCTACAAGTTCCATGCAGCTTGGAGCTCCGTGTTACAGCTGTTGTGTGTCTTCTTTGAGGCATGCGGGAGGCAGGCCCATCCTGTGATGAAGAAGGTAAGGCGGGGGCTGCTGGACAGTGGGCTCCTGGAGGGGACCCTGTGATATCCCCCTTGTCCCCTCCTTTAGTGCCCATAGCAGGTGCCCCATTCGTGTCCCTAGGAGGGTAACTGGGCCAGTGTGGGAGGAGCAAGAAGAGGGCTAGGAACCCCCATCCCACTCCCTGCTCTCTAGTCTTGGCTGGAGTTGGTGGTTTTGAGACTCCTAGGGAGCCACTGTGATTCTCCCTCATTCTACCTTTAATATTCTAATTTTCAGTTTTCTAAATCTATGGGTGAGTATAGTGTTTTAAGTGACCTTAAGTATTTACTTAGTACAGCCCGGAATAAACCCTGGGCTGCAGATCAGGGCTTAGCCAGGTAGCCTCCCGCCTCCTGTTCTCAGGCCCCAGCCCCTCATCAGCAGGTGGGACATCTCCTGGCCTCGTGGGGCCTTTCTCACTGACTCCCCCTTTGCTGGTTGGAAGAAAGGTGCCTCCCTAGAAGAACAGGTTTCCCCAGAAGGCCTGGTCTGGACTCTGATAGATTAGGTTGGCAAACTTTGCTTCTTACAGGAAGCCAGACAAGGCCATGAAGAGCAAGACTCTCCAGGAGGCTTTGTGAAACTGGGGTGCACTAGAGGATACAGCTCTGACTCTAGGGGCTCCTTGGTGCCTGATAGTTAGCTCACTCTTACATGTGGGTCCGCCTTTGCTAGGCCTTTTGCATTTGTTTGTAAAACCTGATTTTTACTTGTTACTAACAAATACAGACTTTTTTCTAATCCTGGGGCCTTGGGGAGGGGTCAGACACTTCAGTGGGTTAAATTTGGTTATTGGTTTTTGACCTCTGACCTAGGCTTAACCTGGGCTCGCACTCCTGACCTCGTCCTTTCGGAGTCTGTGGCCTGGACCAGCTGTGAGTCCCTGCTCTGTGAGCACAGCTTAGTGTCTGATCTGTCATTTTTTCTAGTGTCTCCAGTCCCTCTGTGACCTGCGCCTCTCCCCCCACTTCCCCCACACAGCAGCTCTGGACCAGGCAGTGGGGGCTGCCGTGGCCAGCATGGGACCTGAGGTGGTTTTAGAGGCAGTGCCTTTGGAGATTGATGGCTCTGAGTAAGTGGGACCCTGGCTGACTTCTGTACAGGCCCCAGGAGAGTTGGAGCCTTGTTCCCCTCTTCCCTCCAAGGTGTCCACTCCTGTGGGTGAATCTTCTGAACTGTGCGGGGTCGGCAGGAGAGCCCGCCATGGCTGGCGCTGCTCCTTGGCATGGGAGGGAGGCCCTGCCGGCTGGGCCGTCACCGCTTCCTCTCTGGCCTGCCTCCCCGCAGAGAGACCCTGGATTTCCCACGGAGCTGGCTGCTGCCCGTCATCCGGGACCACGTCCGGGAAACTCGACTTGGTTTCTTCACCACCTACTTCTTACCCCTGGCTACGACCCTGAAGAACAAAGGTAGGGGGCCCACTCAGTCCTTGAGACCCTGCTGGAAGGGCTCAGAGCCTTGGGCCCCAGCCTTGGGGCCATTTGGTAGCCTTCCTCTGCCAAGCAGGTGACCAGCTGGTGCCTGCCCTGCCTTCTGCTCTGAGGTGTGTGGTCAGGCATCCACCCCAGGGGAGGAAGGGGAGGAAGACCCCGGCCTCCTCGCCCACCACCGAAGTCATTAGACGGGTGCACACCAATTTATGCCTAAAAGACGGTCGTAGCAAAAAATCTGGCACACCCCACATGTCCCTTCGGGGGTCCACTCAAGTTGTGGTAAAGCCCCATGATGGACTCATGTAGAGAAGGAGACTGCGGGGACTTTGGGCAAGTTTATTCAACTCCTGGGGCTGCTGCTTCTCTGTAACTGGGGACGGTGATTGCGACATGATGTGAAATCATCGAGGAAGTACCCATTACATGCCTGCCACATAGAATTTGCTCCATAAATGTTGCCCACTGGGCCAACCAAGTAAAACAAGGTTCCAGATCAGTATGTCGGGGCAAGGGAGGGGTCCAGTCTTGTTCATGTCCTTCAAAGTGTGCGTGTGACTGAAGAATTATAGGAGAAAAGAAGTAGCCGGACCTGGAGGAGTGACGATGGGGCAGGCTCACTCCTTGTTTTTTATGGGCCTTTTTCACTTCTCAGAATGAGTAGTGCTCTGGGTCAGTGCCCGGGGAGGGGTCCTCCCGTAGAGTTGTCCGCATCGCTGGGCTTTTGGGCTTGGTGAAAATGAGATCTGTTGGCCGAGAGGGCGCCTGGGCTCACTCTGTCCATGTGTCATGCTCCAGCAATGAACCTGGCCCAGGCGGGCAGCACGGTGGAGTCCAAGATCTACGACACGCTCCAGTGGCAGGTAAGGGGTCATGGGGGAACATGGGCAGGGCAGGGCTGGGCACAGGTTACTGGGTGTTAGCTTCCTCCTCCACCCCCTTCCTCCCCAGATCTGGACTCTCCTGCCTGGGTTCTGCACGAGGCCCACAGATGTGGCTGCCTCCTTCAAAGGGCTGGCTCGAACACTGGGCACAGCCATCAGCGAGCGCCCAGACCTGAGGGTCACTGTGTGCCAGGCCCTGCGCACACTCATCGTCAAGGGCTGTGAGGCAGGTAGGTGTGTGCTCTTGGTTTCGGGCTGGTGGGAAAATGGCTTTGAGGGCCTGGCTCCCCTGGCTCCCATCTCCTGGCCTGCCAGGGCTCTCTGCTTGAGCGGTAACTCCTCCTTGTGAGGACTGGGGGTTTCTGCAGGGGACCTGGGAGTTAGTGGGATGCTGACAGCTGCTGGGAATTGTTCCTTCAGTGTTGAAGGTGCTCTCAGGTAGCTGGCACTTGGCTGGCCCTGAGAACAGGGGCCATGGGGGAGTATAGGCCCCGGTGGCACCTCGTTTTCTGTCCTCTGGCCTCAGCCTCTCCAGTCCCAGAGAAACCCCAGACCTATGGTTCCTGACCTTGTCACGGCCTCCTGAAACGGTATCTCTAGGCTACTGTCCTGCCAGTCATTGAGGTGGGTTCACTTCTTGTCCTTTCTGTGCAAACTTTGAATCTGCTGCCAGAGGCTGACCGTGCTGAAGTGAGCCGCTTTGCCAAGAACTTTCTGCCCATCCTCTTCAACCTGTACGGGCAGCCTGTTGCAGCCGGGGACACCCCAACCCCTTGCCGGGCCGTCCTGGAGACCATCAAAACTTACCTCACCATTACTGATACCCAGGTGAACAGTTGGGGAAGGGGACAGGAACCCTCTTGGGTATATTTACTAGAAGGGCTGAGGTCCTCCCCACTGGGGCTCACTGTGCCTCTGCCACCTGGAGATCAGGGGACCAGAGTGTAGTCACAGTGGCCAGACCAGACCCGAGGCTTCTAAATGGGGGGAGAAAGGGGGATAGAGAAGAAGGTGCTCTGTGTTTCTCCAACAACCCCTCCTCTCATCCTCCTGGGCTCCAGTTGGTGAATGGTTTCCTGGAAAAAGCCAGTGAGAAGGTGCTGAACCCTGCTCTCTCAGATTCCGCCAGGTAAAATGTCCTGTCCTGAACTGGGAGCCCGGGGAGCGAGAGGGTGTGTTTAGCAGAAGGCTTGGGATTCTCTCTGGAATTACTCAGGAAAGGCTTGAGATACTGAATGTCCCCACTCTTTTGGTGGCCTGACCAGCGCCTTCCTGAAGAGGCACTCCAGCCTGCCAGGGAAGAGTGGGCATCCTGGAGATGCTGCCTGGGTTCAAATCCCAGTTCTCCCGCTTGCAGGCAGTGTGGTCCTGGACGAGTGACATCCCCACTCTGTGTGTCTTTGTCCTGTAAAGTAGGCATGAATACACTCCCTGCAGCGGGGCTGCTGTGAAGACTGAGGGGCCGACACCTGGAAAGCCCCTCAGACCGTGCTTGGAGTGCTAGTGCCCAGCTGGGAGCTAGCAATAGCTGCTCCTCAGTCTCCTGTGAGGCCCCAATCCTACTCACCCTAACTTCTCCCACCTTCCCCGCACTCAGTAGGCATGAGAACACTGGTAATCGGTGCCCCCCACAAATCTCTCCATGGTCTCCTCCCTGAGCAGATTGTTTCTCCTGGACTTGGTTGTGGCTTTGGCTCCTCACGCTGACGAGGCTGCCATCAGCAAGCTGTACTCCACCATCCGCCCTTACCTAGAGGTGAGTCGCAGAGGCCAGGAGCTCCACACTGGGGGGACAGCGGGGCCCCTTGGAAAGGTGGGAATAGGTGTTATCACTGTTGCCAGCCAAGACCAGGTCCTCATTGCTTTCTCATGGTGTGGCTGCCCATCACGCCCCGGCTCGCTCCTCTGTCCTGTGGTGCCAGAGTGACTACAATGCACAGCTGTGCTCAGGCCTCACATGCTGAGACGCCTCTTGTAGGACTGAGCCCCGTGCACCTCCTGCTCACTCACTAGGCCTGGCCCCCCTAGATTATCTCATCCCCACCAGTCCGCCTTCCCCCTCACCCTCCTGCCAGCACTGCAGCCTCAGTGGTGACTTTGAAGAGTCCCTCTGCGCCACTGCCCATGCTAGGCCCTCTGCCTGCCATGCTCATCGTCCTCCTATGGCTCGCTGCCGGGCAGTGACAGCAGCACCCCCCGAGAGCTGTTAGCACTGCCACCGTTTAGCAAGCACTTACTTAGCAGTGTACAAGGTACTCTGGGCACACAGGAGGAAAGGTGTTCAGGTTGGGAGCAGTAACACAGAGAGCTCTTGTGGAATAGCAAGGAGTTATTCAGGCAAAGGGGAGAGACGGGCGCTCCAGTCAGAAAGACGGGCCGGTGCACAGGCGCGGCTCCTTCCAGGTACTACGAGTCCGCACAGCTCAGTAGGCGGGTGGGTGGGACTGGCTTGGGGGTTGGGTCAGCTTCACTCGCCACAGCATCCCCTGCCTGGCATAGTGTTAGCCCCGTGCTGTCTGTACACTGCCTGCCCTCTCACGCACCTCGTGAGCGCCCCTGGGGAGCTAGCTTCTCTGCATCCTCTTGGGTGCTGGCCACTCTGGAGGCTGCTCTGTGGATGTTGACATATGGGGGTAGATGGATGGACGGGTGATGGACCCCCAGCTGCTGTTCCTTATCCGTCCTTGTCCACTGTGTACCCTTTCCAGAGCAAGGCTCATGGGATACAGAAGAAGGCCTACCGCGTGCTCGAGGAGGTGTGTGCCAGCCCTCAGGGCCCTGGGGCCCGCTTCGTGCAGAGCCACCTGGACGACCTGAAGAAGACCCTGCTGGACTCGCTGCGGAGCACTTCCTCGCCCGCCAAGAGGGTGAGGCCCCCAGCCTGCTCTGCGTGAGGGAAGGAAGGGGACCCCCGTGGAGACCCTTAGGGGGCCAGGGTGGTATTTGGGGATCCTGACTGTTGCTGCCCCACCCCCTGCAGCCCCGTTTGAAGTGCCTCATACATATTGTGAAGAAACTCTCAGCTGAACATGAGGACTTCATCACCGCCCTTGTCCCGGAGGTGAGGCGTGCGGGAGGGATTCTGTTGGAGTGTGGCTCCCGGGGGCCTGCTGGGACCAGGGAAGGCAGTGTCGGGGGCGAGACCGTCTAGTTTTACTACCTGGGAACATAGGCGCCCTTACCTGCCCCCTTCTCCTCAAGCTGCCAACCCTGGGAGCACGTGCTCACGGGCTTGTCTGGGCAGGTGATCCTGTGCACCAAGGAGATATCGGTGGGTGCGCGGAAGAACGCCTTCAGCCTGCTGGTGGAGATGGGCCACGCTTTCCTGCGCTTTGGCCCGAACCAAGAAGGTAAGGCTGGAGTGGGCTAGATTTTCCACTCAGGCTTTGCAGGGGAGGCCCCTGTCAGAACCCCTGGCCAAAGAGAGAAGATGGGAGAGCAGCTCTGCACCGAGGCTGACAACCCCTCGCCCTGGTGGGCCTGAGGTGCACCACGCGGTGGCCTCCGCCTTGGTGTGACATTGGTGTTCGCCTTCCCAGAGGCCCTGGAGCGCTACCTCGTCCTGATCTACCCCGGCCTTGTGGGTGCTGTGACCATGGCCAGCTGTAGCATCCTGGCGCTGACCCACCTCCTTTTTGAGTTTAAAGGTAAATGCTACTTTCTCAAAGACCCAAGAAGCTCTTGGGAGGAAATTGCCCAGAAGGTCAGTCAGGATGGTCTCTGGAAGGGGAAAGGTCCTTGGAGGGAAGGAGGGAAGACGATGATCCAGACCAAACCAGCCGCCTCCCCATTTCCTTGGCCACTGTCCCTGCCCTCAGCAGCCCCACAGCCGCTGTCAGAGTGAATGAGCAGCTAGCGGGCCCAGATGGTTTCCTGCCTCCTACCAGCCACAGGCGAGCACTGAGCAGGTGACCTCACTCTCCTCTACAATGGGGGAGAAAGACAGTGCTGCCTCCTGGTGTGCCCAAAGGACTAGCGGAGACACTGCATGGAAAGTCACTAGAACGGGGCTGGGGACACGGATCCCCTGAAATGATGACAGTCTTGTGACCTGGTGGGGCCGCACATCAGAGTAGGGTCCTGGGTGTCTGACAGTGGCCCCCCGGCTGTCACAGGTCTCATGGGCACCAGCACGGTGGAGCAGCTGCTGCAGAACATGTGCCTGCTCCTGGCCTCCCGCACTCGTGACGTAGTCAAATCGGCCCTGGGCTTCATCAAGGTGGCTGTGGTCGTCATGGACGTGACACACCTGGCCAAGCACGTGCAGCTGGTGGTGAGTGTCCCCTGCCTTCCCCTTGGTGTGGCAGCATGGACCGGTGGGCCTCGTGCAAGCAAGTTTCGAACTGTTCTTGAGTCACTGACTATCTTGTGCATCAGAGGGCCATGCCCAGAAGGACCAAAAAGGGAATGCCAGCCCCGTGGTGGCGAGGAAGGAGCATGGTGCCCTGGCTGCCTCTTCTCAGCCTTCCCAACCCCCAAGATAAGGCCCTGCGTGGCACAGGCCACGTGGCAGGGGCTACTGCTTGTTTTACAGGTGGGGGAAATGAGCAGAGATGTCCCAAGGTCACAGTGCCAGTGAGCAGCAGCTCCGGGCACAGTTGGGTTAGGGTGCCCTGCCCCTGAGGCCTAGCTGTAGTCCTCTACATAAATAGTAAAGCAGAATTGTAAATGTCCAGGCTGAGTGTTAAAGGCACACTCCAACACACATGCTTAGCAAAGACAAAGATTATTAATTTAGACAAGTAAGAAAAAAACCTGCCCAATCATTAGTTGACATCTAAGCTGCTGGAACAGGCTTCAGGGGCAACACTTAACAGAACACTTTAAGAATCAGCTCAGAAATGTTGTTAAACATCAGCAGGCAGCAGCAGCAGCAGCAGTTCCTGGCATGAGGAGAGAATCTGATTTACTTAGTTGTCACATTAAGACAGTCAAAATTCCGGTTTTTAAAAAGTGTGGCATGCAAAAGAGGTAGGAAAATATCACACATTATCTAGGAAAAAAAGAAATAGATAAAATCCTGCAGTCTAACTGGGGCCCAAAGTTAGGGAGAAGAAGGGTTAGAGCATTGACTAGGATTTATAAAAGCCCATCAGAGGATCCATGGACTCCTCTCCCCCCACCCCTTTGAGAGACACTGCCGATAATGAGCTCTGCCACCCAGCCAGGCAGGATGAAGGCCTGAGAGCAGCCCAGCCAGAGATGAATGCAGGCCGTCAAAAGAGACAAAATAAGAGCGACCTGGTGGTTTGAGGGGCAAAGTGTAGGCCATGGAATGAGATAAACCTGGATAAACTCTTGCCTCTGTGGTCTCTTAGCAGCCACTTAACTCTGTGCCTCAGTTTCCTTGTCTGTATATTGGGGATGCTAATAGCATCTGCCTCCCTGGGTGGTTCTAAGGAGTCAATGAGATAACACGTGTAAAGTGCCAAAGTGCTCTAAGCCCTCATCTTGGGAGGGTGGTCAGGGATTGTGTCACAGGGGTGGGAGGGAGGGGGTTAGAGGAAAGACGTGGGGCTGCCCAGACCACAGAGCCTGCTAGGACCAAGAGGCATGCCAGGAACAGGGCCAGTCTGGCCCTCACCTAGCTGGGCCTGGTAGTCCTGTGGCCCTGGTCCGGACAGCAGTGAAAGGGAGGCTGGGTAGAGGCAGGTCCTCTGAATCCTGGTCTCCTGCTGGCAGATGGAGGCCATTGGAAAGCTGTCAGATGACATGCGGCGGCACTTCCGCATGAAGCTCCGGAACCTGTTCACCAAGTTCATCCGCAAGTTTGGGTCAGTATACGGAAGGGGTCGGGAGGGTGCAGGGAAGGAACTGGGGGGCTTTCAGCCCCCGCAAGGACCCCGCAAAGAAGGGGCCTGGCCTGGGGACCAAGCCTCCCCTGTGGCCTGGAAGGGCCCCCACTCAACACCTCCTTCCTCTGAGCAGCACCCTGGCCAGGTGCTCACCAGCCCTTTGCCCCTCAGGTTTGAGCTTGTGAAAGGGCTGCTGCCCGGGGAGTACCACAAGGTGCTGGTGAACATCCGGAAGGCCGAGGCACGGGCCAAGAGGCACCGTGCCCTGAACCAGGCTGCCATGGAGGAGGACGAGGAGGAGGAAGCACCTGCCCAGGGCAAAGGCGACAGGTGACACCTGGGAACCTGGTCTCCCCAACCTGGAGCCTGCCCGGGCAGTGTCCAGCTGTCCCTGCCTCTCCTGGGAGCCTCCTGAATCGGGGCTTCTCTTCCTCAGCATTGAGGAGATTCTCGCCGACTCAGAAGAAGAGGACAGCGAGGAGGAGGAGAGGAGCCAGGGCAGGGAGCAGCGGAAGCTAGACCGACAGAGGAGCCGGGCGTGGCTGAAGGAGGGTGGTGGGGATGAGCCGCTCAACTTCCTGGATCCCAAGGCGGCCCAGCGAGTCCTTGGTGAGCAGCAAGTGGCTGGCCCTGGGGCACAGGGCTTGCCTGTGTCGGGTTGGGCTTGGGGGTGCGAATGGCTTTTGGGATTCTGTGCACCTCCGTCTCACACAGAAGAGCGTTTGTTGGTTATGATGAGGGTGTGAGTGGGTTGGGACTGACCTTCACCCCCTCACTGCCCGACTGCCACGCCAGCCACACAGCCTGGGCCGGGCCGAGGCAAGAAGGACCACGGCTTCAAGGTGAGCACCGACGGCCGGCTGATTATCCGGGAGGAGGAGGAAGAGGATGAGGCCGCCACGATGGAGGAAGAGGATGGCTGTAAAGGTGGGTAGATTCGAGGAGTGTGGCTGCTGCTGGCCTGGGCCGGCCACTCATTATTCATTCATGTGTTCTTTAAGTGACCGTTTACTGGGGAAGCATAAGTAAAAAGCAGATAGAGGGAATTTGTTTCTAAGACAACTTTCTCAAACTTCTCAAGTTTCTCAAACTTACTTGACCACACTAGGAAATGTTCTGTTGCAACCCAGCCTTTGTACAATATGTGTACAGTTCAAACAGAATTTGGGGGCCCACTACTTCCTCTCTCAAGTGCGATGCACTTTGGTGATCACCACTCGATTGTTTCTTGCTCTTCTTTGTAACTATAACCTTGGCTGAGGCCGGTAGCTCATTTAGAGGTGGGAGAGCCAGACTCAGATCCTCCCAATTGATTCCTTTGGCTCCTGTTGTCCAGGAGCCACTCGAGCCAATCGTCTCTGGATCCCGTTAGTCTTCCCTGTGCCCTCTGCACGTGTCATCTGTTACATCACAAAGCCTAGGTCTTAAGCACGTTTGTTTTTTTTTTTTTTTTTGGTTCCCACTGCTGCAATTCTGGGCCCTTGACTCACTGCAGCCTCCTAACCAGGGCACTTACTCCCCCTGTGACTGTGGATGGTTATTCAGCCTCTCTCTGCCTCAGTCCCCTCACTCCAAAATGGCAATAATACCTCTACCTTCAGCGGGTTGTTGGTGAGGTGAAACCAGGAGCCCGAACCCCCCGTAGTGCTTGGTGTCAGTTGTGATCTGAGCTCGTCATTGCTCCCCTCGCCCCTTCCTGCCCACATATTCCTGATGCTAGAGGTGCTCCCTCCCTGCTCTTTAAGATCCAGCTCAAGTCCTTTCTGGCTTTTCCTTAGCCCCTCAGCCTCAGGCCTTGAGCCTCGGGCCCCGGCAAGCCCACGGTCTGTCCAGGCTTCAGCAGTTGGCCACGTGCTGTCTCATGACATCAACCTGTGAATGTGTCTTTCATGCATAGAGATTTGTAAATTTTGATGTAGTTGAATTTCTCTGTCTTCACTTTGGTTGCCTATGCTTTTTGGTGGTTCATACGTCTATATCCCCACACAGGGCCCGGCACATAGGGCTGGGGGTAGGAGGCCGGGGTTTTGCAATTAGGAGAATAAAGCAGTCTAGCAAAACAGTACATGTCTGCCCCGGGGGGTGCCTGACTCTCCTGGAATCCTGGCGCTTTCCTGGAGTCTCAAGAAAAAGCTGCATTTATCGTAGAAGAGAAATCACCACTTCCTGGAGGGATTGTCCTCCCTGGAGTCGAGGATTATAGGGAGAAAGGGACATCAGTCATGGTCTCCTCTCCTGCAGAAGGATGTGGGTTCTGGCGGGGGCAGTTTTCTGGAGCTGGAGTTGGCACCTCCCTCAGCCTAATGAGCCAAGAGGCGGCATGGTGACGTCTGTATAGGCTTTAGGAAAATGGGGCCCTCCTCAGTACTCATCGGCTTCTCTTTTTGGCTCCAGGGGAGGATGACGAGATGGCTGAGCTGATGGAAGACATGGGCGTCGGGAGTGTGAGTGCTTCCTGCTGATGGAGGGCCGGCGTCCTCAGACTGAGCTGTGGGCTGACAATTTCTCACCCTCTGCTGCCCGCCCCCACCCCGCGCACACTCAGCTGCCCTGCTTCCTCAGTGCTCAGTAGCGTGGCGGCCTCTGCAGCGGGCAGTTCCCACACACACTCTGTGTCCTTCAGCCTGTCCCTCTCCCTGGCCTGCCTTCCCCTCGGCCTGACCGCGAAGCCGTGAACGCCAAAGCCCTGCCTCAGGGTCTCCTGGGTTACTTGGGCCCAGGAATCTATAGTTTGAAGAGGCTTCCGAGGCACTGTCCCCAGCGTGGCAGCCAGCCCTGTGAACTGGTGTCTCCCTGCACGGCACCCCTCAGGTGTAGTTTCTAGGCCAAAACCTCCCGGAGACCGGCTGCTCTCAGGACCCCCTCTCCTCCTCGGAGCACCTGATGCCATTCGGCGTGTCGTGGGTGCTCATCACTGCAGAATGACACTGGGCTTGTTGGCCTGTCCCTGGGCCCCATGCTCACAGCTCTTGGGTCGGGAGCATTGTTGAGGGTGCAGGGATCTCCCACCTGCCTGAGAGCCCCTGGAGCACACGAAGTGGGTCCTGTCCCAGGCCTGGTGCTTAGAGGGAATCCGTGGTGTTTGACTGATGGAGAGGGGAGAGTGGAGTTTGTGTGAGGTGAAGAGCTGTTCTCTCCAAAGGGATCGAGGGCCTCATTTCCCTTTAGGAAGATGGGCTGAACTGAGGTCGCAGTGCTCAGCGGCAGAGCAGCCCTGGGTGGGGGTTCAGAGTGGAGAGGCAGATTGCTGCCGCCGCCCAGACAGCTCCAGTCAGGACCTGGGCCAGAGCCTGCTTCTGTGCTGCAGGGCTGTGTGATCTCGAATGTTACTTGCTCTCTCTGAGCCTCAGTGTTCTTGTCTGTAAGTGGGGTGTCGATGTTGATGCCTTTCGTGCTCATGCTTTTCCCATTACCGTCAGTGAGGAGCGCCATGTCCCTTTCCACGCTAACTTTGCTTACCTTCTTGCAGAAAAAGCACCAGAAACTTAAGCGTCACAAAGTAGCTGACGATGAAGAACTAGAGATGCCCCCTCAGTACCAAGGTGAGACTTCTCTTTTCTCTCTTGGGACTTGTTCCCTGTCACTTGTAGCAGGCAGAACCCCAGGGTCACATACACTCACATACACGCATAACAGAGACTGATTGATAGGTCACCTAGGGCAGGGCTGGGGGTGAGGGGAGAGTTAGGAGGTTAGGAGGCCTGTGCCTCATCTCTACTCCAGCCACCTGGGCCAGCTGTAAGGTTGGCAGTACCCCCTTCCAAAAGTTGTCTGCCTCTTATCAGACAGAGCTTGAGGAGGCCAGCTTGGCCTGCCCTGGGTGGCGATGGGGAGGCTTAATGTTGAGTTGTCCAGGAGATTCTACACATTGGTCCATGCGCCCCAGGCTGCTCCTCTCCCCGAGCGTAGCTGCTAGAGTACCAAGGTAGCTGCCCAGTGTCAGGGAAGCCCGTTACCTCACCTCTGTCTCCTTCCCCCCCGGGGCAGCTCCTGCTCCCAGGCCCTCCAGCAGAGTCCTGGCTGTGCTTCAGGCGTGCGGGGGCTCCTGTGGGAAGTTCCTGGTCCCTTAGTGGTGTGTCCTTGGCGCCCACACGGCTCTAACTGGAGAGCCCTTGGCCCCTTCTCCACCTGCAGCCTCCTCCACAGGCCAGGGCTCAGCTCACCTCCTCGCGCTGAGGAGGCTGGTGCAGAAGCAGTGGTTCCAGACAGTGTGGCAGGAGGCCTGGGTCAGCACTGCTTGCGAGCTGCTCTTTTTAATGTGACCTTGACCCAGGCATGCTGCCCCTGAGTTTCTGGTTTCTCATCTGTAAAGGCAGGCGTTCGTCTGAGTCAGCATTATAGGATTCCAGCCACAACGGTGTTCAATCTGAGCTGCAGGTTTTCATGTCTGTTCTATGGGATAAGAGCTGCTTTGCTGTTTCCCAGGGTTGGTGTGAAGCCCAAGGGAGAAAAAGCCTAAAGTGCTCATTGCACTGATGAGGTTAAAAGGCTCCAGAGGTTAGAGCTAACATTACAGCTAGTAGCAGAACAGGAAGTTGAACCTGGGTCTATCTGACATCAAAGCCCATGCTTTCTTCTAGAATAATGGGAGCAGATTTGGCTTTGGTAAGTACGGAGTGTTTTGCGTTAGTCCCTAGAGGTCACTGATAGGTCTTTGGAATCAGGTTGTTCTGAGGGGCCCAGTGGTGTGTCAAGTCACTAGACAGGCCCTCCTCTAGGAATGCCTTTGTCCTTGGCCAGAAAGGGACAGAGCTAGGTTCCTGGATTTTTTTTTTTTTTTAAGATTTATTTATTTATATATACAAGCTGGGGTACAGGCCAGAGGCGTGGGGCGGCGAGAGGGTTCACCAGAGACAGCAGGGAGCAGAACAGGCAGATCAGAAATATACTGCTAGGGGAGCAGCGGGCGAGGCAGGAGAGGTCTGCCACGCCATGTGGGAATCTCCCCGGCTGGGCATCGAACTCGCATCGCGCGCCACCGACAGCTCCACAGCGCAGCGCTCAACTGCTGCACCACCAGGGAGGCCCTAGGTTCCTGGATTTGACTCATCTGCTCCCCAGCAGTTCTCCAAAGAGAAGGTGCCGTTGCCTTCTCTCCAGAGGTTACCCTGGCATTGCCAGACTCATGGTGTCTGTGTTCTCTTTAGCTGGAGGCTCTGGCATCCACCGCCCTGTTGCCAAGAAGGTTACCCCTGGAGCTGAATACAAGGCCAAGGTAAGAGCCCAGGGTGGTACAGGGATCTCCTGGCAGAGCTGGAGGGAAGGCAGCTGTGCCCTTCATCGTGCTGGAGAAGCACCTTTGCAGAACCAGACTGAGGCCAGGAAGGAGGGGTACCCCAAGGCCTTGCTGACATCCAAAGTCAGGGCCTTTGTTGGGTGGCCTTTCAGGACTGCAAGAGCTCTTTGATGTCATCTGAGGCAGAAAATGTGGGGCCTATCAAGTCGGGGGTTGGGGTGGAAGGAAACCCCACACTCCTAACTGTCTGTTTTTCTCTTGATGAGTAGAAAGCAAGAGGGGACATGAAGAAGAAAGGTCGGCTTGACCCCTACGCCTATATCCCACTCAATAGGACAAAGCTGAACCGCAGGTGTGATGGCGGGTCTGGGGTGGTGCCCTGCCCTAAAGAGAAGGGACTTGTTCTTTTTATTATTGTTTGTTTATTCATACAAGACCTGGGGTGTAGGCCAGAGGTGTGGGGAGGGGTGAGGGGATTCACCAGAGACAGAGTGGGGAGCCGAACAGGAAGATCCACTGAAGCACACCGCTGAGGGGAGCAGTGGGTGAGGCAGGAGAGGTCTGCTGTGCCATGTGGGAATCTCCCTGGCCCGGGATCAAACTCAGCGCTGCAGTGGCTATGTATAGCTTGATAGCGCTGAGACTTTAACCTTTGCGCCACCAGGGAGATCCCAAGGACTTGTTCTTAGTAAACTCTCAACTCAGTCACTCAAGTCTTTTTCGTTTTTTTTTTTTTTTTTTTTTTTTTTTTTTTTTTTTTTTTTTTTTTTGCTTTTTAATGCACCCCTGCACATAGTTGCTACCTACATTAACTTGAACCACTCTTTTAATCATGCTAGTGCACGGTCTGCCCAGTTGACATACTGCCCACTGCCTGGCGGGCCCCTTTCTCCACTCCTGCTGGTGTTGGAAGAGCCATCTTTTGACGTTATGAGAAGAGGGGCTGCCTGTTCCACAAGATGTGACCCTTCTGTTCCTTTTCCCTGCAGGAAGAAGGTCAAGCTGCAGGGACAGTTCAAAGGCCTGGTGAAAGCTGCCCAGCGGGGGTCCCAGGTGGGGCACAAACTCCGCAGAAAGGATCGTCGGCCCTGAGGCTCCTTTTCGGCCCCCAACTGCCTTGACACCAGTTTGATACTCAAGACTCCCTCAGAACCTGAACTTAGAGGGACTTGTTGGTATCAGGGCTTGGCTCCCAGGATTTCAGAAGCTCCAAATGGGAACTGCTGTTTTGAGACATCTCTGGGTCCTGGAAATGCGAATATGGCCTCTGCATCCCTGGGTAGGCCAGCAAGGTGGTATGCTCTCCACCCAGGGGACCATGCGCAGTGATCTTCTGCTGGCTCCAGGTTGGACAGTCTTCCATGGCCTCCAGCTGCTGGAGCCACGTGGCACTCAGCCTGCCTGTGGCCTGGGCGTGTGAGATGTGCTGTGACCAGACTAGAATAAACATGCACTAGCATGCACTGACCCTGGAAACAGTTTTATCACTCGCCGCCTCCAAGGATGAGAATAGTGTCCACTGATGGACACCATTGACCCCTTCCTTTCCAGGCCCAGCACCCAGTCTGGAACCTAGCACGACAGCCCTAAGGCAGGCTTTGGAACTGACCTGCAGAGCCCACCTCTGCCAGGAGGGATCCCCAGCTTCATTTTATAGTCAAAGGATGGTGTTTGGGAGATGAAGTGGGGCAGAGAAGGTCCTGGGTGGTTGGCGGTGCTGTGGTGGAGCCTCAGGAACTGGGTAGAAAGAGGAGATGCTGAGAGCTGCAGCCTGGGCTGCCCCTCAGGACATCGCCCCTGAAGCTTTGTGCGTTGATTCAAGTGTCACCCTGATCACCCCCTTCCTGCGTCGTCATATTCTTCTTTTTGGAATAATTTGTGGTGCAAAGAGCTGCCCTCTGTCTAGCTTTGTAGGTCTGGATCAGAGAAGGGAGCAGTGCCTGTGGGCCTCCTGTTCCTCTTAAGGCCACTTGTCCCCTTGGCTTAGGATAACCTTTGTGCTTTCCCAGAAGGAGCAAGAAGCAGAGAACCCTAGGGCTGTCCCCATTTGAGATGAGAACATAAAATGCACACCGTGTGCCTTCATGGTTCCATTTTATTTTAGTGCCCTTGGCTCTGATAACCTTCCCAGGAAGCCCTGTGAATCCTTCCATTCTTCCTTTGACTTGATCCATTGCCCCTGGAATATAGGACTTTTCCTCCCTGTGCCATTGGTCTAGGAGGCTGAGAGGAACATACTTCACCCAGAGGTGGCGCTGTTTACTTGTTTGCTGAAGAGGCAGCTGGTAGAGATTTGCAAATGTGGTCTGACTGTGACCCTGTGGCTATGATAGACACAAGGTGGCTCAGTTTAATCCTAAATCCATCCTCTGAAACGCAGCCCCATGCAATAGGAAGCTTCATGTAAAGTAGCTACAGGTATGAGCCAATTGCCCAGTATTGATGTCTTTTTGAAGTTTGAAGCCAATTTGCTCATTACGAATGTTTTCTAAGGAGCTTCATTTTCTTTCAAAGGTGGCAGTTGGTAGGTAACCTAGAAAAGTGGATGTTGGTGAGCTGCTGAACTCCATATTCTTTTGGAAATAGACTTCAAATGTAAATGATCTTCATGCAGAGACAAGAATTAATCTGCCCCAGAAACTTCAGGTACTTGAAACATGTTTTGAAAGTCAGCACTGCTTTTGTTTCAAGGCTCATTCCATTTCTGGGCAACTAGCAAGCTTGAGGACCTCCACCAAGGTCCGGGTTCACTACTTCAGCTTCAGAATGCTTCTGGCAATGTCACAATCTGGGACTACTTCGGGCTTTTTTTTTCCTCTGCAGTCCATTCTTTACTCATTCACCAGAGCAGAAGACAAAATACCCTCCCTGACTGCACCAAAACTACTACCATGGCTGAGGACATGGGCATGTTGGGGGTTTACACGAGCCATCTGCTCAGGTCCTCCATTGTGACATTTGGGTTAAACCAACCCTGGGCCTTCTCGGGAAATGTGGCTTCTCATGATATTGGCAGCAGGCCTGGTGGTGACTGGCCTCACAGGTCATTCTGGGCAGTGTCGGCCTTGTTGCGAGCCTGCCTCAGTTCCACATGCTCACTCCCGTTTGCTCAGCACTGTTTGCAACACATGAGAAAATTACTTATGACATCAGCTTGTCTCTGTTTTTGTTCTTGGTTGCTTGTGTTTCTTCAAAGGGTAATTGAGAAAATTAGAATGTATACTACATTTCATTCTAAAAGTAGTAAGATCCACAGAACATGAAGAACAAGCAGAAAAGTGAAAGCAGTTAGAGCCCTTCCAGTTCTCACTGTTAACCCCGGCATAGCTTCATTCCTGTTTTCCTTCACACAGGATTTTTTTCACACCAAGGAAAAAGTATATATAGTTTTAAGATATAAATTTATGTTTTAAATTTGCACGGAACAGTCACACAGTTTTTATCCTGTGAACATAAACGCTTCAGAAACATTGTTTTCAGTGTCCAGGCTTAAACCTCTGCCCAGTGGACTTAGCTCAGTGTATGTACAACGGCTCTTTTCCCCTTTACCAAGTGCGTGGCTCCTGGTACACAGGAGCGGAAGGCCCTCATCAGATGTTGGATCATGTACAAAGCAATAATTAGAAAATGACACGACGATGGCTCTTCTATTTTTGATGCACATTATTATGAATAGGTAGATGACTACTCCAGAAAATCGCCCTGATCTGGGGCGGTGTAAGCTGGCTCACCATTTCCTGAAATCATGCTTCAAGTCCGTGCTGCCAGTGGGAACACTGAGCAAGCTGTTAGGCTGGCCGAGTCATCCAGGGCTAGGGCTGCGGTGGCAGAAAGTTTTCTTCCAGTCCAAGCCCCTGGTGTGGTCATGGGTCTGCCTAGAACGGGATTCTGAGGCTGTGGTCAATAGTAAATATTAAGAATGTGGGTGGAGGTGTAACAGTCACATACTCGTTCCCAGGCAGAGGTCTGAATATCAGCTTTGCAAGTCTGAAGTCGGGGCTAATCAGGTTCAGAGAGGGAAAAAAACAGACTCCCTCACAAGAGGCCCAGTCAGAATTATAATCTATCAAATGGAACGATAACCACGAGAGGCCGAGAGCAGGTGTTGTGCTGACCTCTCAGCCCATAGTCCGTGAAGCGGGTCGGAATCGTGTGAGGAGAAAGGCCATCGACGTAGGGTGCTGACCTGTCCTTTGGGTTCCCCTCTCCCCTGGTTAGTGCTGCAAAGCTGGCCAGATCTTCCCTCTTTGTTCTAGCCTCAGGAGCCATTTATCTGCTGTTCCTGAAGCTTTTCTGAAATGTAATTCCATTGCTGCTTCCTTCACTTGCAGTCACGCCTAGATTTTATTCCTAAGCTCAGGTCTTCTGGCTTTTACCAGGGACACATCCTGTATCCTCCAGGCCCTTTGCAGATAACTGGTGCTGTCCATCATGTGTGGACTTGAAGGGTTTAACCGCTAGAGGGCACGTGACTTCCAGATTCCAGGGATTTCACCCTTTGATCCACAGTACCAGCTACAGAACTGACAGGATTTTAGGCCACAATTTCAAGGAGGATCTGAAGCACAGTGGCAGGGAGATGGATCCTGCACAGGCCCAGGGGCTCCTCTGTCGGTTTTGCAAGCTCTTGAAAAGTCTCTTTGAAACAGAACAGTTGCTACACCATAGATATTGGACCTGAGGCCACTGGGTTTGAACTACATACACAGCCGATAACCTGGGACCAACCCCCAGTTGTAAATACGCTCATAAAAATGACGCGGCATAGAATTAGCCGAGCAGATTTTACACGGCGGGTATGTTGATTGGTACGCTGTGTGATAATACTTATCTGAAAATGCCCTCTTCAATCATGCCACAGCCAATTCAACTCTCTGCTAGTAGGTGGGGTACGCCTCCAAAACAAACACTCAGACTAATGTACTAGCGGAGCTGACATCTTACCCACAGGAAGACCATCACCCTGGGCACATGGGTCCCTCCCTTGGAACTTCACAAAACCACACGGTCACACCTGATCTACCATATTTTCAGATGGGAATCTCCTGTGCAGGTGCAGAAGCAGTTCCCACTCGAGTTGCAGAGCCCTGCAGCTTACCAAACGCATTCTCACACACCCCTTTTGAGCTCCACGGTGGTCTGGGTACATTATGATCATGGTTATCATTAAGATTCCCAACTTACAGCTAAGAACCCAAAGGTAAAGTTAAACAGGAGTCATAAGGTAACAGCCAGGCTTCAAGTTCAAAGGCACACTGCAGCCTACAGAACTTAACCCTGGGGAGAAGAGTGTTGCAAAGAGGCTTTGCTGTGGATGTCTAAATACTGCAGGCTGTTGGGTCACCAGACTGCTCTTGCCATTTGTCAGCTTGTAGGCTCTTTGCTCCCAAAGCTGAGATTCTGGTACTAAAACAAATTGCAGAACAGGTTTCTTTGTACTTGGTGCGAGGAGGGTGGAGTCACACCAGGACTGACTTGATGACTGTGAGGGCAGGGCAGGGCAGGGCAGGGCAGGCAGGGCAGGGCTGCTTACTGGATATTCCTTCTTTCTCCCTTTTCCCCTTTCAAGGAGGGGGATGGAAGTATGGAGTTAGCAATCAAGTCTTTCCTTCCTTTCCATCATTTTCTTCTTTCATGTTCTTTTTTAATTTTTTTTAATTGTGTAGAAGCACGGGTATAGGCCAGACGTGTGGGGAGTGAGAGGATTCTCACAGAAACAGAGTGGGGAGACAGAGTGGGGAGCAGAACAGGCGGATCTACTGAAATACACTGCTGAGGGGAGCAGTGGGTGAGACAGGCGAGGTCTGCTGCGCCACGTGGGTCAGCTCCCTGACCGGGTTGCTGGAACTCAGGCTATAGAGGTGATAGCGCTGAGGCTTAACCCTGAGGCCACCAGGAAGGCCCTTATTCTATCTTTATCCTCCCCTTTGCTCCTCTCCCTGTTCCGCCACTCATCTACCAGCCACCCCCCCTTCATTGTGTATTTATTGTGAGCAAAGGACTTCCAGAAAATAATTTTGTGAGGCATGAGAGATACAGTGGGGAGCAAAACAGGCAGAATCCTTGCCTTCATGAAGTTTATGGAAAGGAAAGCAAATAAAAAATAAAACACATGATTGATTGGAATAATACTCTGTAGTTCTAAGCAGGGATGCAATGAAGGGACCTGATTAGAATGAGGGCGCGCTGGAGGGAGGTCCTCTTGGAGTGAATGATGTTTGTCTAAGACCTGAGGGTGAGCGGGCTTTAGGTTTAGTGGTTTGTCTAAACAACCAATGCTCCAAAATTTCCAGATCCTCAGGCCTTCGGGCAGTGGTCTGGCTGGAAGGTGGGTTCAGGCTGGACCTGTGTCGAAGGTCTGTTGCATAGCAGGCTCACTGTTCTCAGTCAGATTGCATGTTTATGTATGTGTGTGTGGTTGAGGATGGGGGCGGTGCTACTAAAGCTTCTCTAATCCACTTTTGGGCCATGCTCCAGACTGAGGAATAGCAAATGCAGAGGTCCCAGA
Organism: Scalopus aquaticus; assembly: GCA_004024925.1. NCBI lineage: Eukaryota > Metazoa > Chordata > Mammalia > Eulipotyphla > Talpidae > Scalopus > Scalopus aquaticus. The sequence goes on along the minus strand of PVIJ01002618.1, from coordinate 32,391 downwards.
GCTGAAAGAATTTGGCCGGAGTTGCTGGCCTGGGGGAACAAGGAGGATAGTGGGGCAACCAAAGGCTGGAGAGGCTGCTGCTGCTGACGGGTTTATAAGACCTTGAATTAGCCTCTATTGGGGCTGCAGGGGGTGGATTGTTGGGAGATGGAACACAGACGACTGACCTGATCTGACTTGCTTTTTTTTTTTCCTAAAGATTTATTGATTTATGTGTACAATAACTGGATTACAGACCAGAGGTGCAGAGGGTAAGAGAATTCACCAGAGACAGAGTGAGGAGCAGAACAGACAGATCTACTGAGATACAATGCTGAGTGGAGTGAGACAGTAGAGGTCTGCTGCGCCATGTGGGTTAGCTCCCTGGCGGGGGATTGAACTCATGCTGCAGTGGCTGATGATAGATTGAGAGTGCTGAGACTTTAACTCCTGTGCCATCAGGGAGGCCCTGACTTGCCTTTTTATTTTAATTTTTATTATTTTTTTAAGATTTACTTATTTATGCATACAGCTGAAGTACAGGCCAGAGGCATGGGGCCGGGAGAGGGTTCACCAGAAACAGAGTGGGGAGCAGAACAGGCAGATCAGAAATACACTGCTGAGGGGAGCAGCGGGTGAGGCAGGAGAGGTCTGCTGCACAGTGTGGGTCAGCTCCCTGGCAGGGACTGAACTCAGGCCAAAGTGGTGATAGCGCTGAGACTTACCCCTAGGCCACCAGGGAGGCCCCATTCAGCCCTTTTTTGTTGCTTCCCCCATAATTAGGCACTGTCCTAGGTACAGGGGCTATTTCAGAGACCAAAACAAACAGAACTCCCAGTCTTCATGCAGGATCAAACAAAAGTAAACATGTAATTTTAGATGATAAGATAGTGATAAGTGTTACAGAGAAACATACAGCAGAAAAAGGGATGAAGAGGGAGGGGCGGTTTCAGCTTTAAAGTTGGGCAATGGAAAAGGTGACTTAAGACTTGAAGAATTAAGTCTGCAGCCAAATCCTCTAAATTAAAGAAGCAGCAAGTGCAAAGACCTTGAGGAGGCATATGCTTGGGGTATTTGAAGAAAAGTAGCAAGCTAGGAGAGTGAGAGAGAGAGATGAGATCAGAATGTGAACAGGTGTCAAATGTCATAAGGTGTTGTAGGCAAAGACTTTGACTTTTCCTCCTGTGGAGTCATTGGAAAGTTGTGATGGAGTAGCCATCAACTAATTAAGATGGGGAAGACTTCATATGGAGCGTTTGGGGACAGGTAAGTCTGCTTTTGACATACTGAGTTTGAGATGGTTATTAGACATCCAAATGACGCTGGAACAGCTTCAGCAGCCGGATATACCAATCTGGAACTCAGGGGATCTCTGGGCTGGGTGTAGAGAGGGATGTGTGTGTGTGTGTGTGTGTGTGTGTGTGTGTGTGTGTGTGTGTGTGTTTCAAGCAAACGGATGTATTGCAACAAGCATAGAGTGTAGGTAGAGAAGAGAACTCTCTAAGTTTGGGAAACTCCAACATTCAGAACAGATAAGGAGGAATAGCCAGTGAGCTAGAGAAAACAAAGCAAGACAAAAACAGAACATGGCATCCCAGATGCTACGTGAAGATAACATTTTAAGGTAAAGGTTATCGAATGTCGAATCTGCTGAGAGGTCAAATAAATAGGGTTACTGGATTTAGTAATATGGGTCATTGGTGAGGAGATCTGAGAAATGGTCTATGTAATCCAGACTTATCTCTGAAGTTCAAATTTAAAAAGTCAGATGAAATATTTTTTAAAATAAAGCTTGTTAAAAGCCACAAAGAAGCAACAGGATAGTGGGGAATTACCTGAATAAACCTCAGGAAAATAGGAATGAGAGGAGAGCCCAGCAAAGGGAGAACTTTTTCTTGGGTGGTGGTGGAAAAATCAGGAAGGATCCACTGGGAGGATGAAACTCACTTTCGGTGGCTTCATGGGAAGTGGGAACAAAAGTTGGAGTTTAGAAAACACCAAGAGTGAAGGCTGAATAAATTACATGTGTGCACCTCGGCTGGGGCCTTCATGGCCCCTAGTTTGGGAGTAAGGCTGAGTCTAACAGGCATTCCTCCACGTGCAAGTTACGGCCAAGTCCTCTGGGTGACCCTTGAAGCTTAAACCTGGGTCAAAGTGGGCCGCCCTGGTGGCGCAACAGGTTAAGTGCAGCACTGTGAAGCTATCAAAAGCCACTTCAGCATGAGTTCAGTACCCAGCCAGGGAGCTTCCACATGGTGCAGCAGACCTCTCCTGCCTTGCCTGCTGCTCCCCTCAGCAGTGTATTTCAGTCGATCTGCCTGGTCTGCTCCCTACTCTGTCTCTGGTGAGTCCTCTCACCACCCCACACCTCCAGCTTACACCCCAGCTTGTATGCATAAATAAATAAATCTTAAAAAAATAAACCTGGGTCACAGTGCTTCTGGACTTCTGCTGTCCCCAGGAATTTGGCAAAAACAGGCAAAAATCATCTGTGGAGGATGGCAACATCATCCTAGGTGCCCAATTATTTCTACAAATAATTTTTCAGTCACAATATCCAGTATTCAATCAAAGATCGCCAGGTATACCAGGAGACAGTAAAGTAGGAGAAAGACTTTGCTACTTGTGCCTTAATATTCCATCTCTCTTGCTGCTTGTGAAGGGAGTGGGGAGGGGGTGGTGAGGAGGAGATGGGAACAGAAGGAACAAACAGGACACTATCTTACCCTGTTAGATGCCTTCTTGCTTGCTCAAGCTTGGTCTTGCATTATTTTTCCTGCCTCCTTTGCCCTTTCTACTCCTTCCCATCCTTTCCAATTTTTCCTCCCTGAGTTTCTGCAGCTAACCTGCTGGCACACTGTTTGGTTAGAGCCTCAGGCTATTTGCCCAGGTGCTGCCAACACCTGCAGTGGTGGCCGAGTCCATTTATACGAAGCGTGTCCAAATTAGAGGCACAAGGTGTTGAGTGCTAGCACCCATATTTTTGTTTTGTAATACTCTACACCACACAGGTCACAGTTTATAGGACTGCATCCTCTCTCTAACCTGGGAAATATTCTTTTTCACTTACAAATAGGAAATAAGAAAGAGCAGGAGCCACAAACAACATTCCACAGGCAATCTGTTTATACCTCTGACTTCACTTACCTCACTGTGCTATGTCTCTTTCTCAGCAGGAACATTAATAACTTCCTGGCATTCATTTCATTCTTTTTCCTTCCCAACACTCTTGATTTCAGTCCCAGTAATAATGTGGTACTAGAGAGGCTGACCCTATCACCAGCTCATGAATAGGACACTGAACTGCTAGTGGGGGTGAACTTCTGGCCTGTAGGAATGGCTGAGCTATGAGCATGTAAACTAAGCCAGCCCCACGTGGGAATCTCAGCCCTTTTGAAAAAGCTGCCAATGTGTGGACTCTCTGCTCTCCATAAGGAAGCATGTCCCTCTAACAGCCGCTGACTGCTACAGGTTGAAACCAACACCATGGAAAGACCACATGGAGATTGGAGGGGTCTCCCTGGTGGAGCAAGGCATTAAGTTTCAGCACTATGAGGCTGTCTGCAGCCACTGCAGCATGAATACAATCCCCAGCCAGGGAGCTTCCCACATGGCGCAGCAGACCTCTTCTGCCTCGCCCGTGCTCCCCTCAGCAGTGTATTTCAGTCGATCTGCCTGTTCTGCTCTCCACTCTGTCTCTGGTGAATCCTCTCACCTCCCCACACCCCTGGCCTATACCCCAGTTCTTGTATGCATAAATAAATCTTTAAAAAAATGGATAATTGGAATAAAACCAGGTCTTTGGTGACAGTAGTAAGCAGCTAGATCAACCTTCATGCAAAGCCAAACTTGCTTCTAAAGCAGTGCTGTCCAATAGAAATAGAACGCAATCAGGGCCTCCCCGGTGGCTCAGTGGTTAAGTGCTGCGCTGAGGAGCTGTCGGCAGCTGCGACGCGAGTTCGACTCCTGGCCGGGGAGAATCCCACATGGTGCGACAGACCTCTCCTGCCTCCACTGCTGCTCCCCTCAGCAGTGTATTTCTGATCTGCCTGTTCTGCTACCCTCTCTGTCTCTGGTGAACCCTCTCGCCGCCCCGTGCCTCTGGCCTGTACCCCAGCTTGTATGTATAAATTAAAAATAAATCTTTAAAAAAAAAAAGAAATAGAACGCAATCATCTATGCAAATTTAAATTTTCTAGTCACCACGTTAAAAGGTAAGAAAAAAAAGTGAAATGAACAATATTTTATTTATCCTAATATATCCAAAATACTATTGCAACATATAATTTTGTAAAATATTATTAATGAAATGTTTTATATTCTGTTACTCATCCTATGTCTGTGAAATCCAGTGTGTATTTATACTTAACAGAGTACCTGGATCTGGGCTTCATATTTTTCAAGCCTGAATAGTGTATGTGGTCAAGAATCAACAAAAATTGATAACACAATTCTAGACTTTTCCTTTATTAAGCCAATAACTTCCCTTAAAACAATCTCAACAGTTTTATCGATATACAATTTATTTATGTAAAATTCATCCATTTTAAGTGTACAATTCTATGGCTTTTAGTGAATTTATAGATTGTGCAAATATAATCCATTTTTACTTCTATCATATTTCCATCACCCCCAAAATTTCCCGAATGTTGGGGCCTTCCTGGTGATGCAAGGAGTTAAGTGTCAGCTCTATGAAGCTATCTGCAGCCACTGCAGCATGAGTTTGATTGCAGCAGGAGTTAGATCCCTGGCCAGGGAGCTGACCCATATGGCACAGCAGACTTCTGTCTCACCTGCTGCTCCCCTCAGCAGTGTATTTCAGTGGATCTGCCTGTTCTGCTCCCGGCTCTATCTCTGGTGAATGCTCTCACCCCCACCTCTGGCCTGCACCCCAGCTCTTGTATACATAAATAAATAAATCTTTAAAAAAAAATTTCCTGAGTGTCCCTTAGATGCTCTTCTCTGTTCTCATCTGTATCTCCAGGCAATCACTGCTTTCCATTCCTATGAATTTATATCTTTGGGATATTTCATACATATGTATATCATATAATGTAGTCTTTTGCATCTGACTCCCTTTATAGCGTGTGAGATTTATCCACGATGTGGGATATATCAATAGTTAATTTCTTTTGATTGCTGAATAATATAGTTCAGTGTGTAGGTATACTCACATTTTGTTTATTTGTCAGTTGATAAACATTTGGATTGTTTCCAGTTTGGGGCTATGACTAATGCTGTTATGAACACTCATATTCAAGTCTATGTGGACATTCCTTTTCTCTTGTGTAGTATTAAGAGTGGAATCCCTAGGTCATAGCTAAGTTAATGTTTAGCCTTTTAAAAAAACTGCCAAACTTTCCCACAGTAGCTATTTTACATTTCTACCAGCAATGTGTGAGAGCTCCTATTTCTCCACGCCCTTGCCAACATAGTATTGTCTGTCTTTTTTAATAACCTTCTAGCACGTGTACACTGGAATTGCATTATGATTTTAAGCGGTGTTTCCCTGATGACTAATAATATTAAGCATCTTTTTGTGTACTTATTAGCCATTTATGTATGTTCTCTATTTTTTAAGATTTATTTATGCATACAAGCTGGGCTGCAGGCCAGAGGTGTTGGGGGGGGGTAAGAGGATTCACCAGAGACACAGTGGGGAGCAGAACAGGCAGATCAACTGAAATACACTGCTGAGGGGAGCAGCGGGCCACGCAGGAGAGGTCTGCTGCACCATGTGAGAAGCTCCCTAGCTGGGGATCGAACTCATTCTCCAGTGGCTCTGGGTAGTATCATAGCGCTGCAACTCAACCCGTTGCGCCACCAGGGAGGCCCCATTTACCTATGTTCTTTAGTGAAATGTCTACTCAAATCTTTAGCCCAATTTTAATTAATTTATTTATTTTATGGTGCTTTATCTTCTCATTGATAACTTTAAAAAAACAGCTTTTTGTTTTAAATTTTCTGACATAGTTGTTCATTTTTGTACAATATTTGATTTCTCCCTTTAGGTGTAGTCCCCGTGAGTCTCCCACCACCAGGAACTGTCACCACTGTCCCTTGTGCTCTCCCCTTCCCTGTTTTGACCCCTCCTCCCCGCACCCCTTCTTTAAAAACAGGTTCATTGAGATGTAATTCACACACAATAAAGCTCACCCTTTTAGAGCCTCCCCGGTTGTATAGCGGTTGAGCACTGTGCTGTGCAGCTATCAGCCCCAGCGAGGTGAGTTCAACAACCAGCCGGGGAGATTCCCACATAGTGCAGCAGACCTCTCCTGTCTCGCCCACTGCTCCCCTCAGCAGTGTATTTCTGACGATCTGCCTGTTCTGCTCCCCACTCTCTCTGGTGAACCCTCTCACCACCCCACACCTCTGGTCTGTACCTCAGCTTGTATGCATAAATAAATAAATCTTTAAAAAAAAAAAGGCTCACTCCTTTAAAGCACACAATGCAGTGTTTTTGGTCTATTCAACGCATTACCACCTAATTCCAGGACATTCCCATCACCCCAAAAAGGAAACCCATACCCATGAAGCAGTCCTTCCCTGTGTTCTCCCCATCACCCCTGTCCTCTGGCAACCTACTCTCTGTCTCTATGGATCTGCCTATCCCGGATGTCTCATGTAATTGGAATCACACAGTATGTGGCCTTTGTGACTTCTTTCACTTAACATAATATTTTCAAGTTTCATCCAAGTTGTACCATGTATCAGTACCTCATTCCTTTTTTGTATTTTTTTAAAGATTTATTTATTTATGCATACAAAAGCTGGGCTGTGGGCCAGAGGCATGTGTAGGTGGGGGTGAGAGGATTCACCAGAGACAGAGTAGGGAGCAGAACAGGCAGATTGACTGAAATACACTGTTGAGGGGAGCAGCCGCGAGGCAGGAGAGGTCTGCTGTGCCATGTGGGAATCTCCCTGGTCGGATATCGAACTCATGCTGCCGTGGCTCTAGATAGCTTCATAGTGCTGCACTTAACTCGTTGCGCCACCAGGGAGGCCCTCTTTGAACATTTCTGCATGGGTTTTTATGTGGACTTGTGCTTTCAGTCATGAGGAGAAGGTGTTTCCTTGCCTTTCCCCGCTTCTAGAGGCAGCCTTATTTCTTGGCTCCTAGTCCCTTCATCTTTCAAGCCAGCAATTGCATCATCCAATCCCTTTCTACCATCATACTCCCTTCTCTGATAACTCCTGCATCCCTCTTACAATGAGTCCTGTGAGGACACTGGGCCCTTCTGGATAATGCAAGATAGGAGGAAAGTTCCCATCTCAAGATCTTCCACTCAAGCCCATCTGTGAAGCCCCTTTTGCCATCTAAGGGAGCATAGTCACAGACTCTGCTACAGGGCAACCCCAATACACGATGGGGTACCTTACTGTGATTCTCACCTATGTGCTTAAAAAACGGACTTATAATAAGATATACTGCTGGCACACACAAAAAGGTTAATAAAAGGTTTATTTGCAAAAGGAAGGGAAATGAAAAAGTGAATAACTCAGGGAGGGAGAGAGAGAGAGAGAGAGAGAAAGAGAGCGATCTGCAAATGCATCCTACCAGATCCTCAGAGCTGAAAACCACCAATGGCATGCTGTAGGCCACGAGAAGCCAAGAGACCCCCAAGGCCCACAAGTCTGGTTATATACCAGACCTGGCTGCTTAACTCCACCCCTCAGTTCCCAGTAATCCTCTCTTCGGTGATGACATTAAGGGATTAGTAGTCCTTAGTGTCTTGGATCTCTTTGGTCTGAGTGGGGTCCATAAACCTATCTGTGGAGTTTGTTGCAGACGTCCTTTTTGTCCCCAGCAGCTCCAGGGAGCAGGCCATAGACTTCTGCCCTTGTTTTGCCAACCACCGTGGGGCGACCTCTGTGGTTTGTCCCTGTGGCCTTACAGGCGGACACACAGTTTCTTCAGGGTGTTGGGTCATGTAGATTTATGGAGTTGACAGAGAATGGGGTTCTTGTGTTCACTCTGGAAAGTTTTCACCAGAGCTCCCCTTTCAGCGGCATGCGGCGAGTTTCTCCAGGACAGAGTTGTCGAATATATTTGAAGAACAAGTTTACTGAAGGAGACAAAAGAGCAGAGAGCACTTGCATATCACGAGTGGGCAGGAAGAGCTGCCTCCAGAGGGACAGGCTTACTAAGAGAGGCCTGCATGGCCGCAGGCAGGCAGCCTTGAGGAGAGCTGCCCTGCTGAGGGAGGTCAGTGAAGAGAAGCCCGGCATGGGACAGGTCACAGGTAGGCAGGAAGGCTGGAAGGCCGCTGCCCTGCAGAGGACAGAGAGTTGATGGAAAGATGCACCTGCATAGTCACAGGTGGGCACACAGGAGAGCTGCTGCTGCGAGCCAGTGTGGGGATCGCACATTTTTGGTTTTCTCTTATGGAGGGGCTCACACCTTCCAGGGATCACTTATTTGTTGTTAATCAGGATTAGAAAAGGACCAGATTGTCTTGACACTCCTTACACGCCCTATAGCCTCTTTTACCTATTTGAGGTGATTATGTTGATCCGTCTACCCCCACCTCCTGTGTGGGTCTAGTCTTGTGATCCTATCTTCTCCATCATTGGGTAATAGAATACGTGAGTTTACGGCCTCCCAAGCTAAACCCCAGGATGTGATGATCCTGCCAAGACTTCCCTCACCCCAGGAGGCCTGGCCTGGCAAGCATCCAGAGGTCCATTTGTCATCTCTCCCTGTTTCCCATATGATATGACTTATGGAGAATTTGCAAAGCATCTGTCCTCCATGTCCCAAGGCAAATTTTTTAAAATAAACTTTGTTGAGGTGTAATTTACATATAATCAATTCACCCATTTTTAAGTAGTCATTCAGTTTTGACAAATGTATACAACCATGCAACCACCACCACAAAGAATATTGAGTGTTTTGTAGTTTGTGTTACTATTTCAGTGTACAGTTAAGCATTAAGTTCTATATGGGTGTGTGTAACCAAGATCAGGTTATTGAATAGTCCATTATCCCCCACTCCATGCAAATTCCCTTGAACTCCCCTTTGTTGTCACAGCTCCCCCCAACCGTTAACCATCGGCAACCACTGATCTGTTATCTGAACCTATAGTTTTGTCCAAGGCAAATTTTAATCATGATTACCTAGGGAGTAATTTTATTACTTCTCTTTTATGCCTTGAAGTCTGCTTCCCCAACCCACATACTTAGCACAAAGGAGAGAGGCAGGTGGCCAGAGGAAAACTTTGGGGTGGGAAGGATTACTAAAGGTCTTCATCAGATCCATTTTGGTACCCTAACTGCCTCTGGCCCAGCCTTCACTTCCACGTAGAGGAAAAACAACAACCCAGTTCACTTAGGCCATGGAATCAGGGGATCTGGCATTTTTAGTGTGACCACCAGCTCTATCAAGTTCCAAGACATTTCAATACCCTAAAGAAAACCTAATACCTACTAACAGTTACCCTCAATCCCCATCTTTGCCCCCAGCCTAAGTAACCACCAATCTGCTTTCTGTCTGTATGGATTTACCAATTTTCGGTATTTCATATAGATGGAAGCATACTTGATCTTTTTTGTCTGGCTTCTTTCACTTAGCATAATGTTTTTGAATATAACGTTGTAGCCTAGATCAGCACATAGTTCCTGTTTATGGCTGAGTAATATTCCATTGTATATGTACACCACAATTTGTTTATCCATTCATCCATTGAAATGATCATAGCACAGAATTTGCCCTCTTTTGAACTTGAACATTACTATTTCTAGTCCCCAGGGTTTAACTCTGATATCACCCCCAGGGTCCATGTGATAGACCTTCCTATACATGTCCTCAAAAATATAACAATTTTGTAAAACAGAGATTTAGCTCCATTTTGCAGATTTGGAATCTGAGGCACAGAAGGATGAAGCAACAAGATATAGGTGGGATTTCAAATGGGGTTTCCATCCCACTTTACCCCAGTTGAAATCTCTGGGTGAATGTAACTGAAAATGAAGTACACCCCTCCCCCCATATCCCCATCCCCCTTCCCAAAGCAAACTCCTTGGGGAGGATTTCAAAGCAATCTAAGGGAATGCAGTAAACCTTGATTTCTGTTTCCTTCCATGATTGATGCTGAGTCCCCTCTGAGAGCGTCTCTTTACAGGCAGGCAGCCAGCTTGCCAGGCACACAACTCTCATTGCTTCCCTTTTTGATACCCTCTCATTACTTTTAATTGCATCTGAGTCTCTCTAGCATCTTATATTTTGATTCCTAATCCAGGACATTTATCTGCCTCCCACTGGTCCAGCACAGCACTTCCTTCTCTCAGAGCTCTCCAGAGAAGTGCCCCCAGAAAATGGAGTTGGTCTCCTATAATGAATTCATTTCTATAACGAACAGTATAATATCTGAGTCCTGGCATATTTACATAGCAACCTCTACACAAAAGTAACATTACAAAGGAGTGATTTTTTTCAAGAATGCCATCTCAAAGCTTTATTTCCTGCAGTACTAGGAATACTGTGGGAATTACCCTGACAAGAAGACAGAAAAAAAAAAAAAAGACTTCCAGGGATGCTGGGTTAGAGACAATAGCTACACCAGCCCCATTAATGTTTAAAGTCAATGGAGCATAAAACTGCTTTTCTCTACTTACAGGCAGGCAGCATCTTACAGACAGGGGGGGAAATTACCATTTAACTCTACAGAAATCCATAAGCCCACCTCGAATTTTCATTCCCCTTGAATTTCTCCAGTAAGCATCATTAGAATGAAAACGAGAATTGCTCTCTCTGGAGGGAATGGCGTCCAATCTCATCAGTAAAGTGTGTGAAGAGCCCTCCATGGAGATGGAGAAGGAAGCAAGCCTTGGAAAGGACCAGTCACCAAAACCTGCAGAACTGGTTGTGTTGACACACCGTGGGACTCAGGCCTCTGGGCTGACTTCAGCAAGGCCTTAAACAATCCCGGGTCAGGGTAGACAGTAGAGAGAGAAGTCTAGGGACCAGACAAGTTCAAGGAAGTAATGCCTTCAGGGTATGTTTTACTGAAGGGACTGCAAGGGGGAACCTTTATCTTTAATATATTAGCTGCTACCCTGGGGGAATCACTGGCATTGAGCCAGACTTCTGCTAGTAAACCATTGGATCTAATCCCACATTACATTTGTGTAATGCCTGACAAAGCCTGTTCCCATTATCTCATTTGATCCCGAAAACAATCCTCAGAGGGAGGCAGGGGCAGGGATTATTTTTTTCCATTTTACAAGTGAAAACACTTGTAAACTGATTTGCCAGGAGCCACACACCCAGGATGGCAGGAAGCTGACTTGAATCTCAGTCTTTGTACAACCTGTTCAGGATTCTTTTACTCTACACAACAAGACGATCAAAAGATTCCCAGCCCCACCCAAGCCTTACAACCATCAGTTTAACCAGCAACCTGAACTCACCAAGACAGAGTTATGTTTATACTGCCCACACACCTCTGTCCTAATGAAGCAACACAGTCCTGACCTGCAAGCTGCTCTCTGGAGGGGAAAAAAAAAATCAGCCCTTATAGACGCTCTGCATCAAAGACCAAAATTAATCCCAGATGGATTTGAAAAAAATCAAGGTATTAGAAAACTCTAAGGGAAATAAAACTGAATATTTAGTAACTTTCTGGAGGTTAAGAAGACTAAATTTAGCATTGTGTTAGAAGTCCAAAGGAAGATTAAAATTTGTCAAGTTTTAGTGAAAGAAAAAAAGACTGTTCAGGTCAATGAAAAGCCTGAAGAAATATTTGCAGCAAAATATGAAAGAAAAGGGTTAACTTCTGGTATGTAGAGGAGTCATGCAAATACATAAGAAACTAGTCACAAGGGAAAAATTTTTAGGGAACAGACAATTCACAAAAACGGAAGTACAGTGGTTAACAAACATTTAGAAAATTGCTCTAACTCAAATTGTAAGAGGGTGGTCCTCAGGAAAGGGGAGTGTCTCAGGTTCCCTGCCCCACCCAAGGGAGGGTGGAGCTGAGCAGGAGAGAGAAGAAGACAGAGAGGAGAGAAAGGAAGAAAGGGAGCAGGATGGCGGCCAGAAGAACAAGGAGCAGAGACCTGTGAGGAAGCTGTACTGGCCTGAACTGTTTGAAACAGATGTGGGTGAGAGACCCGTGGGGAGGTGACTATGGCAACGTTGATCTTGGTTTTGATTTTGCTCTTTAACTCCCAGAATTGTCTCACAGTTTCTGACCCTTTCCTATGGGTCCCTGCCGAAAGGTGTTTTAAACTCATGGCAGGCTTTTGGGTCTCGCCTTGGGCCAATCCCATTTGGGTGGACTTCTGCCCACGAGGTGGTGGGTAACTTTGGGTGCTTAGTTTAGAAACTATATTCTTTGTCTTTTCTGTATTATCACACTAATTGTATTAAAGTTTCTTTTTTCCACTTAAGGTCTTAGATGTTTTGTCCTGATTCGGCGATGGCAGAACCAACCTATTTAGAATGGGCAGGTTTGGGGGTTCTGGGATGCCCCTCTCCCTGCCCTGTAACAAGATCAGAGAGGAAAACTGAACAGAGATAATGATGGAGGATATATAACTTAAAATAAGGTTAGAGCCAGACTCATACATGAAGGTGGGGGTAGATGGAATTAGCATAACCTTGAACCCAGCTATCCCAATCCCTAGATCACAAAAGCAGACTCAGGCATCAGACTGCTGAGCGGAAGGTAAAGATAAGGAAATTGAGCCCATTGTACAATCTCCTCTCTCCTTTCAAATTCTAGTTAGTTATTGAAAATCAGTAACAGAGGAACCATCCTTGAAGATGAGCCCCTCCCAACTGAAAAAGGGCTATATCAGTGCCATCCCTGCAGGAATGCAGGGCAGCATCTGGCCTACCCACCTGTGCCTATGCAGGTGTCCTTTCCACCAACTCTGTCCCTCTGCAGGGCAGCGGCCTGCCTGCCTTTACTATGCCGGATCTTCACTGAACTCCCTCAGCAGAAGCAGCTCTCCTCAGGGCTGCCCGCCTGCCTGCAACCATCAGGCCTCTCTCTTAGCAAACCTGTTTCCTCCTGTGTCTGTGTCTGTCTGTGCAAGTGTTCTTTACTGTCCTATTCCTTTCCCTAATAAACGTGTTTAAGTATATTTAAAGTCTCTGTGTCGAGGAGAAACTCCCCTCATGCCACCTAAGGGGAGCTCTGGTGAAACCTTTCCCAGTGTGAACCCAAGGATCTCCCTCTCAAACCCATAAACTCCAAAAACGACATCAATACCAATTTCCCCTGTGAAATCAGGAAGAAAAATTTAACTATATTACTTGGCTACTAGTGAAGGTGTAATGAATAATGTATGCTTGCACATTAATGATGGGAGAATAAATTTACCCAGCTCTAGGAAAGCAATGCGGTACATTCATCAGAAAGCTTAAAATATCCACTCCTGGGACTATGTTCTTAGGAAGGAATCATCAACATAGAGTAAGTTTACACACTCATTTACAAAGGTAAAATGAGGTAAACAGCAAATGTTAAAGGAATTGTTTAATAATTTATGCTGCACACTTAATGGAAACTTACTTAACCATTACAAGTTTTCCAAGTGCACTCAACACGACGGGCGCCTTGTTAGTGTGGTTTGTATTACATACGTATGCTAGAAGGCTGGAAAGGAAAAATGTTTTAAACGTGAACCATGTACTGAGCATTTTATTTCTATTTGAATCTTTTATTTTTAAATGAACAAAGTTCTATGGTGGAGGATTATTGCTGCTTTAGTGTGGTGGTGGAACACACATGAAGCGGTGAGAACCCACACCCCTAAATCATACGATGTTAGAAACCAAACTTACCTCAATTAAAAAAAAGATAATGAACAAAGTCAACTCGTTAGCCCCCCGCGGTGTCACTTCCTTCCCTCGCGACAAGCCAGGCGCTTGAGGACCCAGCGGAGGGGGAAGGCTCCGAGGCCCCAAGTCCGCACAATCCTGCCCTCCTTAGCAAAGTGCCCCCCCCGCCCCCCCCCCGCCAATCCCTGCCCCCAGCTCTCGGCAGCCGGCCGGCCGGCCGGCGGAACCCGCCCCTCCCCCACCACGCCGGGTCTTGGCGACTGCGGGTGCGCGGGGCCGGGGCTGGGCGGGCCCAAGTTGCGGACACGTGGGGAGGGAGGAAGCGGCGGCGGAGGAGGGGTTGTGTGTGCGGTGGGTGTGTTCGAGAGTGGGAGAAACCAACTCGGGCCGCCTCGGCGCCTCCATTCCCTTGTGCTGCATTCCGGGCCGGGGAAGTACGACGCTCTCCTCTCGCCAGGGGTCCGCGCATAGGCGAACCGTGATAGCAAACTCAAGAAGTTTCCAGCTGCAGGCCCGCGCTGTCCATGACCGCCCCAGCGCTGGCGCCTCATCGTGCGCACCCCCCGACCCCGCGCGGTGGTAGGGCCCGGCGGCGACGTCACCCATTGTTTACAAATCAACCCGAGCCGGTAGGATTCCGGCTCCCGCGGCTGCAGGCGCGCGGCGCGAGTGCCTGGCGGGATTAGTCTTCCGCGTCCGCCCGGGCCCCGGCCTCCGCCCCCGCCCCGGCATCGCCTTCGGACCGCACCCGCTTCCATCGCGGCCCACCGAGCCCCGCGGGCAGCCGAGCCGCCAGCGACGCCCGCAGGGCTCCGGGAGCCCGGGTGGGAGGCCATGCCGTGCCGGAGGGAGGAGGAGGAGGAAGCCGGCGAGGATGCGGAGGGGGAAGAAGAGGAGGACGACGACAGCTTCCTCCTGTTGGAGCAGTCGGTGACGCTGGGCGGCTCGGGCGAGGTGGACCGACTGGTGGCCCAGATCGGCGAGACGTTGCAGCTGGACGCGGCGCACGACAGCCCGGCCTCCCCGTGCGCGCCCCCGGGGCCTCCGCTGCGGCCGCCGGCTGCCGTACGGGTGGACAAGGCCCGGCCCCCGGCTCTGCCACTGCTTCTGCCACCCGCGCCGGCCGAGGAGGTGAACCCGGCGCCTCCGGGGGCCCTGCGCTGCGCCCTCGGGGACCGCGGCCGCGTGCGTGGCCGGGCAGCGCCCTACTTTGTGGCGGAGCTCGCCGCAGGCCCCAGCGCTCTGCCGGGGCCGTGCCGACGGGGATGGCTCCGGGGCGCCGTCTCCTCCCGTCGCCTGCAGCAGCGACGATGGCCCCCGACTGGGGCTCGTGCCCGCGACGACGACCCTCATCGGCTCCTGCAACAGCTAGTGCTCTCGGGAAACCTCATAAAGGAGGCCGTGCGGAGGCTCCAGCGTGCAGTCGCCGCAGTTGCGGCCACGGGCCCCGCCGGCGCCCCGGGCCCCGGGGGCGGCCGCAACGGACCGGATGCCTTTTCCCTGCAACCCTCTGGCACCTTGCTCTGACCCGGGACCCCTAGAGGAGGCCTCGGATCCATCAGTGTCCTGCCGTCCCCAATCCCGAGCTGAAGCCGCCATGGCCGTCCCGCCAGCGATTGCCTAGACTTCGGGGAAGCGGGTGGGGAGAGACCTCAAGCTGAAAAGTTACCGGCCCCAGCGAGGCTGTCAGAGAAAACTTGAACTTGGAGAAATGCACGGGCCAGGACGCTTCTGTGACGTGTGAGAATTTCCCCGGCCGTGGCCGAGGACCTGGGATAAACTTGGAGAACTATGGCAGCTACTTGCATTGACTTGTACCTGATTAACCCTTGGGGGCATCGTGTGTTTGGACCGTTTAAAGATAGGCTCCAAGGGGTGGGAATCGCGAGGGCTTTATAACAATACTTGAAAACTAATGACACACATACATTTTCTTTATTTTATGGTGGAGGAACTTAGTGAAAATGGTGCTACAATTGCTGTGCAAAGAAATTCCTGAGGGGAAAAGAAGGATGTAAAAGCTTGTTGATGGGTGGCTAGGCATCAACCCCCTTCTCCCACCTGATCAGTGACTGGTGGAGGTGGGAGATTTGAACTCTAGTTTAGGGGGTCGGAAGGAAGTGGAGGGATTTTGAAAGTGGTGAGTTGGGGTTGAACGTGTACTTTTAAATGACTTGACCTTGTCACCTGTGGTTCAAGGTCATGTGCTGTACTTGGAAGGCTATGGCGTTCTGGGAGAGCTCACTCACCCGCTTGACTTTCTTGTTCCAAGAAGAACCGTGTCTGTGCTTTGCTACCTCTTCGAGTCTCCTGAGGACACACAGGCATGTGGGGAGAGTTGTTTTTTTATGCTTTCCTCTTTCCAGAACACTGCCTCCTCCCGTGAGGCCATTCTTGGCCATGCCATGAGCTTTCTCAGAAACAGTCATAAACAATCTCTGGAGTCTCTCTTCCTGTCCTCCCGGATGGCCTTCCTTATCCCACTCTTTCTGGTGTCTGCACGGGGTGGATGAGACTGGTTGTTTTTCTGCTCTTTTCTGGTCCCAGTGGAGTTCTGGGCCGGATCCTCCCTGGGGCCTCACCCCTCACGGTTTCCTCCTGCCACCAGCTCTTCTTTGTGAGTGACTGAAACTTTTTATAAAATGTGACTCTCCGAGAGGAGAAACTTGGCTCAACCCTAGTGAAACTTGATGGCGCTGTAAGTAAGGTGCCACCCCTAAACTTTAAGGTAGCCAAATCAATTTAAAACAATTCAATGGCTTGTACATCCTCCAGATGTAGCTATTGATGTACACTTCGCACCGGAGTGTCTGGAATTGTGGTGGTCCTGATTTATAGGATTTCTTAATTAAAATGTCTGCTGAATAAATTGGTTTTTGTTTTGGAGCATGGCTTGAGTCTTTGGTGGAAGGTGGAGAGAAGAAAAACGTGTAATAATAAAGAGTGCACTTGCTGGGGGTGGGGGGTCTGGGCAAATGTTTGGGGTCAGCTCAGCACAGAATACCAAGTAGAGTTCCAGTACTTGAGTATTTCTGCACTGATACTCCACAAGGTCAGCAAATTAAGTACAAGTATTTAAAAGCTGCTCGATGGGCTTCCCCTCCCTTTGTGGGATAAGAACATATCCCAGAAACGCTTTCTAGGCTGGAAGTCAGAGGCCAAGCTATTTGCTGTGTCTGGAGGAATGTGGAGGGTTTTGCGTTTTCATCTGGATTTCTTACATGTGAGGAATGGGGAGGGCACAGGCTGGTTTTCTCCCTTGAGATACTCAGTCTTGCACTGTGGCCTAGGCAAAAGAAAACAGGGTTTGGTTTTTGGTAGCTGTAAAATGGTTTGGTTTGAGCAGACAAGAGTTAGAATAATTTAAGCAGGCCCTAGTTCTCTTGCCCTGAGTTCCATCTCCCCTAAGCATTGAAATCTTGCTGAGTCCCTTCCAAATTGCCTCCTGGCCCTTTTCAAGGAGGCCTTTATTGGTACTCTCCAGTTGCGCTAACCAACTCTCAGGGACCGTGCTTCGCACCTCTTCCTTGCCCGCCTGCTACCCTCCCACGCTGGATCTGCAGAAGGAGGCTGCTCCTCAGTGACTCGGTTTGACTCAGCCCTGCTGCTCACCAGCTGTGTCCTAGGGGGACAAGTCACTACTGTGTTTCTCCTTGAAGCAGTGGTACTTCATAGGGGAGTTGGGAGGATTGAGGACTTGAGGTGTCTGGGACACTTAGTGTTCAAAGACGATAGCTGCTCATGCTTGGTATCACCACAGCCCTTTCCTCCTTGAGGTCCCCTATCGTTCTAAATGTGTCCCACTTGCTCTCACTGACACTCCAGCCACCCCTTTTTTCCACTATGAGCAAAAGCTGTCCCCAGACTCTTCTGCAGCTGTACCCTTTAAGTGCCTTTTCCTGAACTTCCAAAAGGATGTCTTCAAATACCTTCCAAGTGTTCCGACCCTCTGCTCTCATCTTTCTAGGGGATAGCATTTACTGCACACACTCGTGCCAGGGACAGTTCTGGGTGCTGTAATTTATATTTCATATTCTGCCTTTATGTGCCATGAGGTAGGCACTGTTTTCTCCAGTTTATAAATTAGGACACTGAAGCTCAGGAGATTAAGTCATTTGCCTGAAGTCACTTTTTAAATGTTGGAGCTGGGATTTGAACCCAGATAGTCTGGCTCTAGAATCTGCTGCTTCCGTCAACCAGATCCTCAAGTCATACTGTACGTGAGACTTGACACCATTTTCTCATAGTGGACTGAAATTCTCAATAGCATCCTACAAACTCTGATCCACTACATAATATAATAGTGTCACCATCCACATATGTGCATGGTGCTGGGGATCTGGGGTGAGGTAGATATCATACACTGGAAAAACCCATAAGCAGGTTTGTCTGAAAGGCCATGATACTATATATGGCTGCTGCTTTGGGACCCTCAAGTCCTCTTAAGATGAAGGCATAGGGTCAAGATGGTAAGGTCTCATCCAGTGCCAACATCTTTTGTGGATCTGAAATATGGCCGGAATGGCACTCAGGAGTGAAATTAGAATGGTGACTGCAGACAAA
This sequence comes from Scalopus aquaticus, assembly GCA_004024925.1. Lineage (NCBI taxonomy): Eukaryota > Metazoa > Chordata > Mammalia > Eulipotyphla > Talpidae > Scalopus > Scalopus aquaticus. Next base: position 14,059 of record PVIJ01002618.1, on the reverse strand, counting down.
GAGAAGATCTACAAGACCTGAGAAGCAATGGGAAGGCAACTAACAGCCCTGTTCCAGCCTGTGCTCTGATAGGCACCTTCTACAACATGTTACTTGGGGAGAGGAATTTTTGGTGGGAGAGCAGGATTTGAACTCAATGGCTTTTAAGTCAATCATCATGCCTCCAGTTTTAGCCCACTCCCCCACACTTTTCTTTGTGAACCCCAGTTCCAGCCATTTGCAAAGGCTATGGAGAGGTTAGTCCTGGTCTCAGTCCTAGCAAGTGTCTCCATGTCAAAGAAGTGATGGCCATTTCCAAGGCGTTGCAGATTGGAATGCCCTACTAATATTTGACCCAAGAATGATTAGGGCTGGGATATTCATGTATACCCTTAGAGTGAATGGACAGAGTTGAGACAACTCTGCCTTCTGAAAGGACCAAAGCCTAGGTTTCCTGGATATGTTCTGTAAATCTTGAGCCCTGAAGGACCAGAGTAAGGAGGAAATTAGCAAGGAGGAGTGTGTGTGTGTGTTTATTGGAGGGGAGAGGTGATGGTCGAGTTTCATATGAGAAATTACAGGGACAGCAGCCTGGTACTTCCCAAATGACTAGGAGCTGGAGAGATAGCCATTGCTGAAGATGATAAAGATTTGGCAGTTAGAGCTAAGGGGTGCATGGAGCTGGGAGATGCTGTCAGCTGGAAAGAGTACTAGCTAATGTGTATAGCACTTGCCTTGTTCCAGGCTCTATTCTAAGTACTTTGTAAAAACCAGCTCATCAAATTTATGTGGGAGGAAGAATAAACAAAAGCACAGACAGGACCTCCCTGGTGGCCCAGGGGTTAAAGACACAGCATTATCAAGCTACCGGCAGCCACTATATCGTGAGTTTGATCCCCGGCCAGGGAGCTGACCCACGTATGGCACAGCAGACCTCTCCTGTCTCACCCACTGCACCCCTCAGCAGTGTATTTCAGTGGATCTGGCTGTTCTCCCCATTTTGTCTCTGGTGAACCCTCTCACCCCCTGCACCTCTGGCCTACAAGTCTAGTTCTTATATGCATAAATAAGTAAATCTTAAAAAAAAAAAGCGCAGATAGAAAGTAAGTGCAAGGAGAATACAGGGGACCATGGAGAGGGATCACGGGTGAATTGGTGGTGGGCTGCCCAAGGGGAATACAAAATGTGAAAGACATAAATAACAATAAAAGAAAAAAAAAAGAAAGTAAGTGTAGAACCAGCAGAAAGGTGAACTGTAAGGGATGGTGGAATATGTGTGAGTGTGTCTACGTGTGTGCACACAACACAGAGCTAAACCGAAATTATTACTGTGTATCTCCTCTATGGTCAGCCAGGGTATATGGAACCAGATGTAGCTCAGTGACTTTCATTGTCTTCTTTGAACCCTGAAGTTATTCAATTTCCCTTTATCAACACCAGTAAGGAGCGTGTTTTGAATATCTGCTCTGTGAGTTTGTCCCCTCCATTAAGTGGTGTGTTTTGAACATCTGCACTGAGTTTGTCCCTTCCTTAATCAGTTGGAAAAAAAGTATTATTTATGGCACATCTGGAGAAAGGTGATTATGACTCCGTAAGATTTTCAGGGAAACCATTTTTAACTCATATTAGATTGGATTCCAATTTAGACCGTAGAAACGAAACAGGCAAAAGGCAGGGCAAAGGTAACAAGATAACCTGCTTGTGATTTTTTTTTTTTAACTAACCCAGATCAATAAGTCAAACAAACTGCCTGAACAGCCTATCATCTGGGGGTTGTGAATTTTACCTCCTATGAGTCAGTTCATTGAGAGGGGAAACAATAAACTCCATACTTGGCATCCGATTTAGTTTTCATTCTGCAGTGTAAGACGGAGGAAGGACTCATTCATACAAAAACAAAACATACCCAGTCACCCAGGCAGGAAATGTTATACAAAGTCATTTCCAGAGCCAATGTCAGACCCGTGGCCTCACTGTGGTAGGACAGTTTGTGGGAATTCACCTCAACAATCCCCCTGAGCCTCGCTAGGTCTGGGTGCGCCATCCTTTCCCTCCTTGATAGCTTCTCTCATCAGTCTTGCCCTTTGCATATCTGCACCCGCAGCAGGACAAGTACAGATCTCACCTGGCTGAGTAAATCCTTTCCTGACCCTTCATTCCCCTCTTCCAATTTCTAGGCAGTACAACTCATCATCTGTGCCCCAGATACCTCTCTCTCAGCTTCCACAAGTCTGTTGAAATCACCCCATTTGTTTGCTCTGCAAATATTTACTAAATGCCAATACCCAGGTGGTGTCACTAAAAGCAGTTATGTTTCAGACAGCAGCCTAAGCATTTTTACCATCAGCTAAATGAATCCTCACAGCCTGATGAAGCAGGAACTTTATTTTTACCAGATTTTGAGAATGGGGAATGTGAGGTCAGGAAGGTAAAACCCAAGGTCATTGGAAATCACTTTAAAAAAAGAGCCAGCATTTCCACCAAGGAAGTCTGACTCCAGAGTCCAGGTGTTAAACCTGGTACTATGTTGAGGCCTGCGGGTTTTCTCTTTGAAGAATGTCTCTTGTCTTTTCCTCTCTTCCCACCCAGCCCCTTATCACCTAGTGGCTGGATGCTATAACAGCCATTCAACTGATCTGGTTGACCATAAAGTTCCCCCTCGACCTCAGCCCATCCCCTGCCCTGAGTTGCCTGATAATCTGCCTAAAACACCCTCTTCATATTGTCACTCTTCTGCCATCAAAAAATAATCTCTTTAGGAAAAAAATTAAAAAGTCATTCCCATATGAGCCCCTGAGATAATCCTCTAACAACAGTAAATAAAATGGAGAGAACAAACTGAACTTGAAGATAAGCTCCTGTGAAGAAATTGCATAATTTTCTCAGTACAAATTATAGATAGGAGTGGACAGGGCAGGCATGCAGAAGTTCAGACTTTGAATCAGAATAGGATGGGTTTTCTGATGGAACGGGGAAGTCAAGAGTAGCGGCTCCAGGCTGTCCTCACCACAAGCCATTTAAAATATTCCGTGACCACTGCCTCTGCTAGTCCCAGTCCTGAGCTGATTTGAAGGGTTTCCCAAAGTATAGACAGCTTATTCTCTGCCTTTACACTTCCCTTAGCATTTAGTTACACAACAGGGCTGCATGCTCTGTTGATTTTATTTATGCATATAAACTGGAGTACAGACCAGAGGCATGAAGTGGCAAGAGGGTTCACCAGAGACAGAGTGGGGAGCAGAACAAGTAGATCGACGGAAATACACTGCTGAGGGGAGCAGCAGGTGCGACAGGAGAGTTCTGCAGCACCATGTGGGAATCTCCCCGGCTGGGAGTCGAACTCACCTTGCCGCTGCTGACAGCTCCACAGCGCAGCGCTTAACCACTGCGCCATCACGGAGGCCCGCAAGCTCTATTCTTATGCCCATTTTGCAGATGAGTTGAGGTTACTGAGGTTAAAGACCTCCCAAATCACACAACTAGCAATGGAGGGCTGCCCGCAGAGCCCAGGCTCTTATCTATTATGCCTTCTGGGAAACAGTTATGGGTGGGTGGGTCACTTTTTCTCTCTTCAGTTATGGATGGGAAGAAAACCAGGAGGCAGCGCTGCATGGTGCCCAGGAGAGTCTTTACCCCTTTGCCTGAACCCGTTTTCACAGTGTTCAATTGGCATGCACCTTGCAGTGGAAACTCCCTGGGCTTCCATCACTAAATGAGGTGGTAGCACTCGACTGCTGAAGGCTGAGCTCTCCTGGGGCTGACATTCTGTGATTACTGAGCATTGGTGGAAGAGGGGGGAGCTAATTGAGTGAGTTGGTAATTTGGTTGCCAGGGTAACTCTTTCCTGATTGGAAGGAAGGGATCACAGGGTTGCACACAGACTTTGCTCCATAGGAAAGTGTGTCTGATCTTCGCTCCATGTTTCTGCTTCTGAGCTGGAAAAGGAAAGAGTAAAAAAAAAAAAAAAAAGGTAAAAACTGAATCCAAATATTGTAGCATCTATGCCTAATTTAGAATGAAATCTTGGGGTGGCTGACTCTGAAGCTCTCTGTGAAATGTGGCATTCTTTTCTCCAAATCCCATGTTATTTGCCAATTTCTACATTTTATTTTTTTCCCCATCTTTATAATGAAATACTCTGGTCTTCTATCTCACCATTTTCTGTGGCCAGCTGTTTTCATAGACTGTTAAAACATTTTGAGAAATATGTACCTGCCTTTCCTGAGCTCAGCCCAGGGAGCCATGGCAGTTTTCTGGGTCCCAATGGCAGGGCCACCACATCAAAGAACTGCAGGGGTGTATGTATGTATGTAATCACACTGTGTATGTGGAGTTGTGCAGTGAACAATAGTCACCTACGCATGATGATTATCCAGCTATTGGAAAGAAGCCTGAACAGCAAGCCTGGAGACTGGCAGGCCTTTGATTTCACAAATGACTTTGGTGCATCAAACTGTCCTGCTCCCTTCCTGGATTATTTTTCCACCGATAAAATTGTTAAATAACTTCAAAGAAAATTGTTTAAAGCCTGACTTATGCCAAAAAAGGACCTGGGGGGGGGGGGCGACTAGTAAGGCCTTGAAGGATTTTTGAAAAGATGGATGAGTAACATAGTTATAGTGCGTTCATTTTCCCATCTTCCCTTTTTAAGGGGGGGGGGAAGTTGTATTGTGTGGATTCTATAATTGAGTTACCTTAAACCAATCATTCTTACTACAAGTGAGCAAAGTCAGTGCAGTAGCACTGAATCACGGTCAGCTGGGCCATGGAGTGTGCCTAACCCATTGACCACCAAGAAATTCACTCCACGCAGTCTCAGAGCCACTCCAGCACCAGGGCAAGTCTGTCCCTGACCACTTTCCCCTGCTGCTCGGCACCCAGACGTGGTTGCCCATTGCATTGTTGGAGGTTCCCTCCCTCAATTTGTGTAAGAGCTTTGGTAACATCCTTCCCTTGCTGGGCAGCAAGAGACTGAGCTGCCCACAACCCTTTCTGGGCAGGTTGTGGGAAATGCTGGTTTGTTGTGTTCTGAACGTACTTTCTCAAGAGACCATTAGGGTTTGTTTGTGTGTACATTTGTGAGAGAATGTGGCGATACAGCCAAACTGGTGTTGGGTCAAAAGGGGTCAGAAAATCAGGGTTCTAAGTCAATCCAGAACACCTCCGGAATCATGGCATGCCCTAGTTTCATGAAACATCAAGGACCCAGTTGTTCAGCTCTTTGGGGACAGTCCTGGGAAGGAAGGGGTAGAGAAGACATGTTCATCTCCAGTGTATGCCAGTCATCAGGAACCCTTTTTCTCGTCTCATTTCTCATCAGTTGTACAAGATGAGGAAACTGAAGCCCACAGAGGTTGAGCAACTTGTCCAAGGTCCTGCTCAGTAAGCAGACTTGAACCCTGGAATATCCTGTCACCGGCCTGGTTCCTTCCTGGAGAGACTAGACTGGAGTTAACTCAAAACTGTAAGGAGAGAGATGGGCTGCTTCATCTCAGTTTAGGGAAGAGAATAACCCCTTAATCCACTCCCAGCTAACCTCCCACAGAAGCTTTGCTTCTTCAGTAGCTAATCAACAGCTGCCCCAGTCTTAGGGCTACCTTGTGAAACAAGACCACATAATGACCGTAGTAGAAGAATAAACAGTGATAAACCCCATCTTCAGTGACTGATCTTATGTCCTTTGCTAATGCAGTCAGAGGCTGCTTCATAAAACAGCTCCATCACTGACTAGTAATCCAAAAGGTTCTAAGGTTTTGGTGAATGGGATTGGTCCAAAACCTGACCTCACTTTCATTTAATTTCATGCCAGCACTAATACACACCCAGGCGAGCAGACCCTGTCTAACTAGTGAGCTGCTCAGACACAAAGGCACTCTAATTACCATCTGCAAGCCTGGCTGACAAGGATTTCAAGTGTTTTCATGTTCAAGGAGATCAGAGAAATGTGTTCTGTACATCTTTCCCACTGACAGCAAGTATAAAATAAAACCAAACCCAAAAACCCAACACATTTATTAAAAACAGATATTCCAGTTAAGTTAAAATCCTATAATCAGGATGGCCACAATTCCAGACACTCCGGTGCGAAGCGTAGATATGTCAACAGCCACATCTGGATGATGCACAAGCCATTGAATCTTATAAAACTAAAACACCAACAAAAAAAGATCTTAAGATCCCTCAAGAGTGAATGAACAGTATATCACAACCACTTCACCACAGTTCACAATGGCAAAGCCTGCAGCTTCTCCATTTCAAGGGTCACACATTTTCTACTCAGTTTCCTTCACTTACAATGGCGAGCTGGCACGGCTGGGGGAAGGGCAAAGGGAGGAAATCAACTATCCAGGGAATTGCAGCTGTTATTGCAAATGGCCCCGGAGAGCCCATTATAAGCTGCTGTGCGTGTGTCCCTGGAGTGGCTGTCACGTGGTATTTCCCCAGCCCGGGCCCCCAGGAGCGCCAACACCAACCCGCTTGAGTAGGGCAGCAGAGCTGAAGAAGAGGGAACCCAGGTCCGTGTTTTGTAAAAGCCCAGGGCGCCGGCGCCCAGCTAGCCCAGCTTCTCCACACCCGCAGCGCGCGTGTCCTCAGGAGACTCCAGCACTTGCAAAACACCGCGCTCTACTCCGAGTACAGCCAGAATCCCGCGACTCTAGGGCTGTGCTGGAGCCTCGCAACCCAAGTACGTCCAGGAAATAATGACCTTGAACCCGAGGAGGGGCGGTCTGGCGGTGAAAATACACTTTAGAGCGGATGTAAGGTTCACTCCAGGCCTCACCCTACCCTTTCCCCAGCACTGCACCCGGGGGTGCACGGCCTTCCCCGCTACTTGAGAACCTGTCAGTTATAAAGCGGGGGCAGTGAAAAAGTTAAGCCTATTCAACTCCCAAAAAGGTTTTGTCATGGTACCACGTGTTCTATATTAAGAACCAACACCCCAAAAAACATGAGATGGGTTTTCTTAAGTATTGTAAATTTTCGAGTCTCACAGAGTTCGCAGTGCCCACTGAAATGATCATCTACTCATGTTCCCCTCCCTCAAAGGGATCAGGAAGCAGCCCTGACAAGTAGAGCAAGTCACTGTGACCATCCTTGTCCTTCGGGGCGCTCGGGGAGCCTGAGAGGCTGAACTTGGCCACATGGTCGCCTGAGAGGCTGCGTGGAATAGCACACTGCGTGGCCAGCGCTGGTCTGGAGGAGTCCTACTGACTGTGAGCTCGGGGTGCATACTGTAATCTGCCCAAACGGCCAATCAAGTCCGGTTTTTCAAACATGGGGTGGGGGGCGAGGGGCTCAGTTACTTGCAGAAAACATTCGCAATTTTTCGGTCTTTCGTCTTCATTAGCTTATTTTCTTGCTCCCAAAGAGCGAATTCACCAGTCAGCGCAGGATAGCAGCCCTCCGGGTTGCCCTTGCCCTCCAGTCAGACTGGCGCTGTGGCCATTCCCGGGGCGTTAGCTGCCAGGCACCAGAACGCCTTCGCCAGTTCTAAACAGAGCTTTCCTCCCGGATGCGCCTGGCTCGCTGCAGGCGGCGCGAGGGCTGCGGGGTGAAGGGGGCTCATGCACCGGGCCCGACAGCGGCCCCAGGAGCGAGCGTTGGGGAAGCTTTGCGTGTAACCGCAGCCGTCGAGAATGAAGCCTCCGCACGGCCTCTTTGATGAGGTTCCCCGAGAGCACGAGCTGCTGCAAGAGTCGGTGAGGGTCGTCTTCTCCGGTACCGGCTTCGGGTGGAGGCCCGCGTCGCTGCTGCAGGCGACGGGAGGCGGTGGCGCCCCGCAGCCATCCTCGCCGGCATGGGCCGGACAGCGGCTGCGGGGCGCCCCGTTTGTTGGCTCTTGAAGGCCCTTCAAAGCCGGGTTGAGGGGGCAACGGGGAGGGCGCACTGGGGCCTGCAGCGAGCTCCGCCACAAAGTAGGGCGCTGCCCGGTCCCTCACGCGCCCGCGGTCTCCAAGGGCGCAGCGCAGGGCCCCCGGGGGCGCCGGGCCCATAGCCTCCGCCGGCCGGGGTGGCAGAAGCAGCGGCAGCGCAGGGGGCCGCGGAGGCTGCAGCGGAGGCCCAGGGGGGGCGCACGGGGAGGCCGGGCTGTCGTGCGCCGCGTCCAGCTGCAACGTCTCGCCGATCTGGGCCACCAGTCGGTCCACCTCGGCCGAGCCACCCAGAGCCACCGACTGCTCCAACAGGAGGAAGCTGTCGTCGTCCTCCTCTTCTTCCCCCTCCGCATCCTCGCCGGCTTCTTCTTCCTCCTCCCTCCGGCACGGCATGGCCCCCCACCCGGGCACCCGGAGCTCTGCGGGCGTCGCTGGCGGCTCCGCTGCCCCCGGGCTTGTGGGCCGCGCCGGAGCGGGCGCTGTACTGAGGCGACGCCGGGGCCGGGGCCGGGGCCGGGGCAGGGGCGGGGGCGGAGGCGGAGGCCGGGGCCGGGGCCGGGGCGGACGCGGAAGCCGGAGCCCGCTAGACTCTCGCGCCGCGCGCCTGCAGCCGCGGGAGCCGGAATCCTACCGGCTCGGGTTGATTTGTAAACAATGGGTGACGTCGCCGCCGGGCCCTACCACCGCGCGGGGTCGGGGGGCCACTGTGGCGCTGGGAGGCGGGGCGCCTGCTGGTCGGGGGTCCAGAATGAAGCCTCGCGGCTTCTGAGCTACCTATCTCTGACTGCGGTCTACTGGGGTGCACTGGGAAACTGATCGTCGTTTTCTCAGCCGGTCGGGATTGGCGTTTCCGTTAAGAGAGACACCCGCGGGGACTCTGTTGGTTTCTTCCACTCACAAGCGTATACACTTACACCCACACACACTCCTCCTCTATGCTGGTCTACTGCCTGGGTTTTATCCTTTGCGCTTTTGAATTCTGGGGTGCCGGCTTTTGGGAGGCGATGAGGCGAATAAGGCGAGGACAGAGAAGTCAGACTAGGGATGTATCTAGAGATTAGGGAAAGAAGGCTGACAGATGAAAAGGAAGACGACCAAGTGGGCCGTGGGGGTGATGAAGTTGGAAATGGCAAGAAAGGCCACAAGTTAATTTTTCTTGGTCAGCACCGTGGGTATGTTGGATATGAAATAGGGCTGGCGTTACTGGGGAGGTGGTGGTCGCTAGTTTTGGGAGGGTCTTCAAACTAGAAATTTCTTTTTAAGAATGCCGCATCCCAGTAGGGGAATATCCTCTCTGAAGCGGCAGCAGGAGAGAAAAATGGTCAGCTGTTTGGAAGAAATGTAGATATGTTCCTTCAAGATATTATGGTTGATTTAATGATTAACCAAGACTTCATCCATCGATAAATACAGATATTAAAATAGCAAAGAGGAAGCTACAGTGGTAATCTTATTTTTCCAAACATCAGAAACTCCCATATCATAGCAGTAGAGCAGTGGATGAACACCTTATAAAGGCTTCATCCAAACACATCCTGTCGGCATTGGCACCAAACAAGGCTCTCCTCACCTCTGGCATCATCTGCTGCATGGGATCCAGCCGATTGTCCCTCGTATTGGAAACTTATTTTATGATCCCCATTATAGATCTCAGCTCCACCAGCTCTTTCTCCAGGCGGGAAGACCTCCTGATTAACTTGGACGTCAACATCTATTTTGAGTGGCAATTTTGTAGAGGTTGCTTTTTGCAGTGCAGCCTTTACTGGAGGGATATCCTGTCTCTTGTAGTGAACAGTAATCTAGGTCTCCGAATTAGTACCTACCCTACAGGACCAGTCCATCCAGCAGTACTTGGTACCTGGTTGTGTCTGTTTTATTTCAGTTAGTAGATTTGTTATAAGGTCATCTCTCCCTCTGAGGACTTTGAACCTTGCTTGATTCATCAAATCAGGCATCTGAATTCTCTTCTGCTCAATAGGCTCTTCTCATAGTATTCCCTATCCTCTGTCTATGAGTTTGCACTAGATGACCCTTCTCAATGCTGAACTCTTCTGCCTTCACATCTGTTACTTCTGCTTTCTCATTGGCTTTTTATTCAATAAAAGCCATCCTGTGTTTAATCTGCTTTTGCACATCAATGTCACTGAGGGCCATGGTGAAAAAGATAGGCCAGTGGGCCACTGGCTTAAATTTAGATGGAAGGGGAGTGATGGCAAGAGAGGGAGAGGAAAAGTTGTTGAAGGCTTCGGCTTCCCTTGCTTTATTGTAATAAACACTTTTAAGAATTACTATACTCTTAGCCACTTTCATGTAGGCCATACAGTATTAACTGTATACATTACATCCCCATGAATTTTTAATCTTCTAATTAAAAGTTTGTGCCTTTTGACCTCTTTTAAAAAATATGGGCTGCTTCATGAGTTTTTCATGTCACGCTTGCACAGGGCCATGCTAATCTTCTCTGTGTTGTTCCAATTCTAATATAGGAGCTTCAAGAGAACACCAAGACTTCAAAGGAGGACTTCATGTTGCTGGGAGGTTTTAGACCTTCATACAAAATTTCAAACCCCTCAGGCTTAACTTACAAACATTATACTTGTGAAGAGGATACAAAGGAGTGAGGGATATATTCTAAAATTGGATTATGGCAATGGTGGGACAACTCAAATTTACTAAAAATCATTTAGTGTACAATGAAAATGAGTGGATTTTTAAAAAGATTTATTTATTTATGTATACAAGCTGGGGTGTAGGCCAGAGTTGTAGGGGGCTGAGAGGGTTTACCTGAGACAGAGTGGGGAGCAGAACAGGCGGATCTACTGATGTACACTGCTGAGGGGAGCAGTGGGCGAGACAGGAGAGGTCTGTGCCTTGTGGGAAGCTCCCTGGCCAGAATCGAACTCAAGCAGCAGTGGCTCTGGATAGCGTTATAGTGCTGCGGCTTAACCCATTGTGCCACAAGGGAGGCCCAATGAGTGGATTTTATATGTAGATTATGCATCAATGAAATTATTTTTAAAATTAACCACAAAATCATGCATACACCAACACAGAAGCCAGGCAGTAGAGAACTACTTTAAAATACTAAGCAGGGGCCTCCCTGGTGGCGCAGTGGTTGAGCGCTGCGCTGTGGAGCTGTCGGCAGCAGCAATGCGAGTTCGACGCCCGGCCGGGGAGAGTCCCACATGGTGCGGCGGACCTCTCCTGCCTCTCCCGCTGCTCCCCTCAGCAGTGTACTTCTGATCTGCCTGTTCTGCTCCCCGCTCTGTCTCTAGTGAACCCTCTTGCCGCCCCACGCCTCTGGTCTGTACCCCAGCTTGTATGCATAAATAAATAAATCTTAAAAAAAATACTAAGCAGGAGAGCAGCATGATTTAGAAAGGAAGTGCAAGAGGTTGAAACTGGAACCTGGGGATCTAGATAGGATATGAGGACGAGCACTTCCAGGATGATAATTACATTGGTCAACAGTGAGATCATTACTGACTTAAAAAGGCCCTAATTTGTAGTATCTTGGTGTGCTGAACAAGAATATAACCCTGAAAATTTTTTATTAGCTCTCGTTTTGAAGATATTTCGTATAATTCATTTTATTTGTTTCACCGTGTAAATTTATCCAGTAGGACTGCAACAACATTCTAAATCAGCCTAGAATGATGTAATATTGCATCGCATTGCATAATACCATCATGCACACATCATCCAGAGTTGATTGCATCATTTTCTGATGCAATGCAATACTATTGCCAGGTGGCTGCTGAAGTAAGCTGATGTCAGCAGTGCACTATAGAAAGCCCTGTCGGAAAGGTTGAGCATTGAAAATATTTCAGACTTTGTGCGAGACAGTTTAAACTACTGTTCCATAGAACTGTTATTATTTTATCCATTTAGGCACAATAGAGAACAATCATGCCTCGAAAGTTCATTAATATCATGGACAATTTCTGCTGTATTTGTGGGGAAGTGATATTTGCCAACCAGAAGAAAACTATCACTTCTCAAGTGAAGAAGGCTTATCATCTTTACTTGGGATGCAAGGTTGATGACCAAGTCAAGCCTTGGGCCCTGCATATATGCTGTGCTACATGTATAATACAGTTTTCACAGTGGTTAAATGGCAAAAGACCATCAATGCTGTTTGCAGTCCCCATGGTGTGGAGAGAGCCAAGCAACCACATAAAAGACTGTTACTTCTGCTTGGTTCCTCCTCTTTCCAGAGGGATAACGAAGCCAAAGAAGTTGAGAATAGTCTACCCAAACATTCCGTCTGCATTGAGACCAGTTCTACATGGTGAGGGACTTCCTATTCCAGAATCTCCAGCAGAATATTCTCTTGATTCATCTGATGAGGACAAGGGTGAGCCGATCTGTTCTTCTTCTGTTCCATTAGCATGTAGTGATCCAGATTTTCACTGTGGTACATCATCAATCCCACACAGACTAACACAGGAAGAACTAAATGACCTGGTTCGTGATTTGCACTTATCTAAGAACAAGGCAGAATTGCTAGGATCAAGACTCCAACAATGGAATCTTCTAGAAGAAGATGTCCTTTTTTTTTATGTTTTATTTTATTTTATTTATTTTTTTTTTAAGATTTATTTTTTATTCATACATACAAACTGGGGTACAGGCCAGAGGCGTGGGGCGGCGAGAGGGTTCACCAGATACAGAGCGGGTAGCAGAACAGGCAGATCAGAAATACACTGCTGAGGGGAGCAGCGGGCAAGGCAGGAGAGGTCTGTCTCGCCATTGGGATTCTCCCTGGCCGGACATTGAACTCGCGTCGCCGCTGCCGACAGCTCAAAGTTTAGGAGATGTAAAAACATCTAGGATCATGAAATTATGCTGGCATTATTTTTATTTATTTTTTATTTATTTTTTATTACATAAAGGCCTTCAATCTTGATTTTGGTATTTCTTTTTAACTTTTGTTTTTTTACTTTGAGACTTTCTTTTGTTTTTGTTTTTGTTTGTTTTCTGTTTTGCCTATGAGTGAAACTGCAGTTGCGTAAAATATTCCATGTGGCATGACTAAGAGCTCTGTGTGTCTATATGTTGTATGTCTGTATGTCTTTTCCTTGTGACTAAATGTCTTAACTTCTAGAGGTTGGCGCCGATGGAAAAAAAGGGTAAAACTTTGGCATGCTCACAAGAAAATGTTAACATTGGTTTTCTGAAAATTGCAAAAACTTTCAGTACCTGAAATGTATGTAAATTGTCAATTTTTGATTGTTGTCTTACAATATTGTATACTTAAGTGGTCTGATATCTGCAGAAATTGTTTCTGACAGAAATTTGTTTCAGGAAAATCTCAACTGATTCCAATTGATGGAAATTTCGATAGTAGAAATTTCCAAGGGACTAAACAGACTGTTGGGAGATAAACCAGATTTTTAATAAGTTTTGTTTAATTTTGCTTTGACTTGGTTTTCTTGTTTTGACTAACCAGGATCTGCAGCATTGTTGCATTTTTTTTAAAGCAGGATTAACTTATGTTTGCATTTTCTCTCCCCTTGATACCAACATAGTATTAACAATGGTGGTAGTGATTTTTACTACTTATGGTAGAGTCTATTTTCGCATAATTTCAATTGGGAATTTTGCCGTCTCGACTGAAGAAATTGGAAACGTGTTTCATCATACAGCTTTGATTGGAATTCTTCCAGGATGTCGAGCTTGAACTGAGCCAAGAAGAGGGGGACCTGTTGCTCTGTTTGTGAGGTTCCAGAGACCTCCAAAGGAGGTAAGGGAGCTTGCCTCCATTGGCAAGACTTGGACGACCCGGAAAAGGAAAAAGCCCTGGGAACCTTAAAAAAAGGAAACCTTCTGTACAGCAAAAGAGACATTAACCAAAACTAACAGACACCCTACCAACTGGGAAAAGATTTTTGCACACAATACATCTGATAAAGGACTAATAACAAAAATTTACAAGGAACTCACACAACTCAACAAAAACAAAGCCAACAACCCAGTCAAAAAATGGGCAGAAGAGCCCATTTTTTCAAAAGGCACTTTTCCAAAGAAGAAAAGCGGATGGCCAACAGATACATGAAAAAATGCTCAACATCACTTATAATCAAGGAAATGCAAATCAAAACCACTATGAGATACCACCTCACACCTGAGAGGATGGCACACATTAAAAATACAGGCAACAACAAATGCTGGAAAGGATGTGGAGAAAAAGGAACTCTTCTACA